>PVKA01013469.1:0-23689 GCA_004027165.1 Ctenomys sociabilis | reverse complement strand
GGCCCTCAGATTTAAAGACCCAATTCAGAAATGGGCATCTGAGATGAATACACACTTCTCAGAGGACGAAATTAAAGAAGCGAACAAATATATGAAAAAATGCTCCACATTGCTAGCCATTCGTGAAATGCAAATAAAAACAACACTGAGATATCATCTCACTCCAGAAAGAATGGCTATCATAAGGAAATCAACCAGCAACAAATGTTGGAGAGGTTGTGGGGAAAAGGGAACATTTATCCACTGCTGGTGGGAATGTAGACTAGTACAACCATTGTGAAGGTCAGTATGGAGATTCCTCAAAAGAATAGGTCTAGAAACCCCATTCAAGCCAGCTATCCCCCTACTGGGAATTTTCCCAAAGGATTTGGATACATTGTATCATAGAGATATATGTGTACCTATGTTTATAGCAGCACAATGTGTGATAGCAAAATCTTGGAAACAACCAAGATGTCCATCACATGAGGAATGGTTAAAAAAGATGTGGTATTTCTATGATGTTATTTTTCAACTTATCATTGGATAATTGCTCATCATGAACCTATATAAAAATCTATATTTTATATTGTTGATTGTGACAATTAGTTGCTAGCTTTTTATGTAAATTTAAATAGAAGTATCTTTTAAACTTTTTTTTTTTGAGAGTGGGCCTCTATATAGTTCAGGTTCTACCTGAATTCAGTATGTGTCCCAGGTTGTCCTCAAACTCCCAGCAATCCTCATATTTTATTCTCCCAGGTGGTGGGAGTATAGATATGAGCCAGCACAGCTAGCCTCTTTCAACTTTATGAACAGATTTATTTAGCATTAGATATACTTAAATGAAAGAAATGCCTTTTTGGTGCTCATAAAATAAGCTGAGCATAGAGTATTATTCATTAGTATGACAAACTATCAATGCATACCATATTACATATTTCCCAAGAAATTTCCAGCTACAAATACTGTCTCTTAGCTCATTGAGAAGAAAGGTTTGTACTGATATTGTTTGGACAACATATCATGTCTGAATCTTGTCCTCTGAACAACTACTATGAAGACAACAATATACAATGAAGTAATTATTGTAACTGTCCTATTAACCTGTTTTGAAATTATTTCATTGATATTTTATCTTTCTTCTCATTAAAATGAATAAAACATAAAATTTGCAGATGTCAATTAAATAGGTAGTTTACCAATGTATAATACTATTTGCATTTTTAGGTAAGAAATGGATGCACAGGAATTCAGAAACACAGATAGGGAATGAATTAAGCCTCAGAATGTAAAACAGTATGCATCATAGAATCACTAAAGCAAACAGTGTTTACTGGGGTTTAATGAAGGAGAAAGGATCAGGCAGCAACTAGAGAGAAGTTGGTCAAAGGATAAATCATTTCAGTTGGTAGAAACAGATTTGAGAGTTCTATTGCACAATAGGGAATTATGTGTAATCGGAAGTTCAACACGTGTGAATTTCTAAGCATGGATTTTAAATATTCTTCCTACAAATAAATGTAAGGAAGTAGATAATGTACATATGAATGAGCTTGTAAAACTATTCCATAATGCATACATTTCAGAACCTGATTTATGATATAATATATAGAATTTTATTTGTCCATTAAAAATAATGGAAAAATCTAGAATCAGTACACTGTTCGTAGTCAAAATTAATACTTCCAGAGAAATGAACTCCACTTAAATTTTCTGCCAAGTTGGTGACTTAAACTTCCTTCCTCATTTTTCACCAAAGAAGAATAAAAGTGTAGCTGGTTATTAATTGCAAAATAAATGATGTTGGTTTTAGGAATATTTGGCTTAGAGTTCATGATTTATCCATCAGATAGTTTATTGCTATTCTGAAATTATTTATTCCCCATACTGTTTGGTTTTCATTGACTTCTGCTAATGAATCCTGGCTATAAAAATTCTCTCGTTGTTTCCCTTGGACCTATACATTCAAAATCTTTACTGATACTCAAACTTTACATTTATTTTTCTTTATGTCTATGTTTCTCCCAAAACATAACGTTTCAATTATACATTTCTGTCTCTGTCTCTTCTGTCTGTCTCTGACTCTGTCTCTTTCTCTGATTAGGCTTTTAAAATTAGAAGACAGTGTGCAAAGACAAAAGACAAAGACAGAATATATGGCTTCTTAGCTTACACTTTTTCATTTATAATGATACTAGTATTGAATCTTGTGTGACTTTTTTGGAGCGTAATCAAATTTTGCCAACTTGAATATAATTCATCTATTTTCTATATTTAACTTAATTAACATTTCTAATCATTCCCAAAATATCTTATATATTCAAAGTGGGAATTTTTAGCTTGTTGCATCTTTAATAAAAGTGCTTCTGCATGGAGGTGCATGTTTATGTAATTGTGTTCAGTGTATTGATTAGTATACTGGCTGTACATTTCATAAGAATGAATATTGAATTTTACAGTTATGTTTATTGTGTTGATAAGTAGTGTGTGCAGACTTTGCACACTTTTGCATTTGACTCTAACAAAATAATCACATAAATCATGTGCCCTATATTAAAATTTTCTTTTAGAAATCCTGAGTACAACAGTGGTGTTGCCTTATTTTATGGACATCTTAACTAAAGAAGAAGGAAATGAGAGAATTCCTAACAAAATGTACCTGTTAAGTGGCAGAAGTAGACATCTATGGCAGCTTTCTGTACCTCTTTGATGTGTACTTTTTTATGCAGTACTGCCTCATATTTGTTTAGTTGAACAGCCTCATGGTGACTTGTATAGTATGAAATGAGATTAATTTAAAGACTGGTAGTTTATTACCAGTGGTTGACACTGAATACTATTCATACCCCTCTGATTTGTAAGATTCACTAAATACAGATATCTGATCACAAGACTTTCTAAAATATCTCATCCACTTATATCATTCAGAAAATATTAAGGGTATTCCATAATTAAATACTAAGTACAAAGCCTATGTAAACTGGAATTCTTTTATCTAACCCTCAGTAACTGCAAATAACTTCAGCTGTTACAGGTTTTTCACTAGAATGCCACATCAAGATCTACTTTAAATATATATAAGGTACATATCAAGGACATAACATACTAGACAAGTCCAAACTCTCCAATCTTCTTAACTTGTAAGATACATAATTGCAGCACTATGAAGACTTAAATGGAGATTGTCACTTTTGTAATTAATTCTTTTTGTTTCATCCTTCTTACTAATTGAAAATAGGCTTTCAATATAGAATGCTTTGAAATTAGATGAAGAGGCAGAATTGGAAATGAACTTAATTAACTACAAACTGTCCAAATCAATCAGAGTTTGACAGAGCCTTGGTAACACAGAGAGTTCATAATTTACTTGGGATCTGCTATACTGCATATGCCCATAAATTGTACAGAAGCTATGCTCTCCATGCACAAAATTTAGTGCCTGGCTATGAAGTTGCACTGGGAGAAAATTGTTATTTCAACACATGCACTATTTTGGACAGATATAGTTTATATTTTCATTTAGGCAACTAATGAACTTCTGAAAATAACTGCTTTGCTTTTCACCTCAAGCCAAATACAATTTGTCATAGACGTAATAAAAAAGAAAAAAAAATAAGTTTGGGGCCAGGAATATAGCTCAGCTGTGCAGGGCCGGCCTGGCAAGGTCCTGGGTTCAATTTCTTGTGCCACAAAAAATTGTTTCCAAGCATTTAAGAGTTGTACAAAGGGCACAGACCTCAAGTGTACATGTTTTGTTATATGGAATCTGAGAGTTAGTCTTATCTCATATTAAATATCTTAAGTTATGGAGAAGAGTGTCTGTTCTGAAATTCTATAATTTTCCTCTTTTTATAATGAAATCATTTTCTGATATGTCAAAAAGAAATAAAATATGTACTGATCATAAAATGGATTAATCTCAGCCATTGGTATCGGTGGATATCTTATTTTTTTGGTATCACAATACACATATATTTCATTAATAGGAATATTTTATGATATCTATATCAAATTTTTCTTTCTGAAGGCATTACTGGTGAGTTTTCCTGAGCAATAGGCCTCTAGGGTATTTAAGCGGCTGACAAATTCCAAGAGACTGAAGGAACCGAGACAGGCTTCAGATTGCAGAGTCAAACTTCCTGGGGATTTACTGACAGAAGCGTGATATGCCCTATCACCAAGGCTCCATTTGGTCAGAAGGAAGGGCGTATACACTGAGTTGCTCAAAAGGGACTTTATGGCACTGTGAACTTACTTGGCTTATTGCAAGAAAATATTAAAAGGTTAAGCATAACAGGGTCCAGCTGCGAAGAAGCTTCACATAACACTCTAGTGGTTCAGTCTATTCATAGTTAGCTGGGAAGCTAGGTAGGTAGGATAAACAGTGTAGGGTTACACTGGGGCTTTAGCGGAAGTTACAACTCAAGGTTCCTCCAGTCAGGTCACCCTGAATCTATATAGAAATCTGTGGCATGTTGTCAGCTATACCATACTATGGAAGCACTTTTGGTCAGAGGGATGTGTAAATCGTACTATGAGTCATTTTGCACTTGTAGTCACCCTAAGCCCATATTCAGTTAGCTATATTTTCTAGATTCCTAAGAAATATAGTCACTCGATTATCAGCAACTTATTTCAACTTTAGATTATATAAATGTGCAGTAGAAGAAGAAGGAATTAATACTTACTATGTACCATTTACTGTTACTATGTAATATGTACTATTTACCCTTTAATATGCAGGAAATAAATGTTATTACTGCCTTTGATTCCTAAGAAAGAAGTGCTGCAAATATACCACAAGATATGGGAAAATTGCAAGAAGTCAACTTGTCACATTACATAAATGCTTAGCTCATATCATTGTAGAGATAATTTTAGGGTATTGGAAGAAATAGTGGCTAGGTAAAATAATTTCTTATTTTTCAGGAGATGCTTGCAGGAAATTGATGAGGCTGTGTTATACCCTAGATTCAAATGATTTTTTTAAATCAGTGTAATAAATGAAGATGGCATAATCACAGACTTCTATTTGCTATATGAAATATGGGAAATCTTTGGTAAGAACATGTGGAATGGTTGAGAAGATAGTAGAAACTAACCTGACTAAAACTATAATGAGACAAGCAAGTACAATGGTTAACTGAGTGTGTCAACTTGAGACATTTAGAAGGTTAACTAAGTCAGCTCTGCTGTTCTACACCCTAAGGTGGAGAGGATCCACCTTAAATTCATTGTCTGGACAATATAAAGTGGAAATGAGGCAGGACAGACTTGCTTTTGCTCTCTGGAGGAGCTCTAGTCTTTGCCCTCAACGTGAACATCACATCCTGCATTCTAGAGCCAAATCTTTCCCTTTGGCCTGGGGTCCTTCAGCCTTCTGACATAGACTCTTCAGCCCTCCAGGATAAGCCCTTCAGCCTTCCTTTGCAGACCCGTCAGCCTCATGATACAGACTTGCACAGAACACTGCTGTGAGCTCCAGACCTTGGGCTGAAACTTTCAGCTTCTGGTATGCAGACACGCTCTGCACGCTTCCTCATCCAACTGTGTGGCTGACCACTGTAAGCCTTTCTTGCCATTTCTTATACATTTGTATATCTTGTGTTATATCTATTTCTCTAGTAAAACACTGACAAGTACAGATTTTGATTTTGGGAGTGGGGCCTTTACTGGGACAATGGCTGGCCATGTGGCTTAAGATCCTTAGTAATTAACTTGGAAAGATTTTAGGGACTGGATGAAGAAGCGGCTGCCATATGTATGAAATACATGGGAGACTCTTATCAGAGCCTGGAAATGAGAGTTGAGGTGGAAATGCTGCCAGTTAAGGTGAGATTTAGCAAGCTTCTGTTGAGAACGATTGTGTGGCTGTTGGATCCCAGGTAGTGTATGTTATGCTCTGACAAGGTGCTTCCGCATCTAGGTCATGTTTAGGGATATTTCCTAAGTGGCAGGAACATTTCAATGCAGCCTGCTGTTGGAATGGTTACTGTTGAGAGCTTTTGGCAAGATCTATGTTGGAAAATAAATGTGGAGAGTCAATAGGGTGATTTGCATTTGGCCAGAGGGAAGGCTTTAGAGGAATTGTAGCTTGTAAGGCTGAAACAGAGGAGAATGTGGCTGTTAAGAAGGAAAAGGACAATTTAAGAAAATGACCTAAAACTGTATCAGAAGGGAAGAGGGTGTTTGAAATGTTTCTTAGTGTTGTTATGCCCTGTTGTTGAAAGTTCGTGGAGGATTGTGATTGTAATACTTCTTTCAATACAGTTCTAATGTACTTTTTAGATATATGTTTGTAATAAGGTTAATTAGCTAAACTATTAGGGCTTTAGCTTTGAATTTTGATCACTCTTTGAATATTTTATTTTTGCTGCAGAAGGAAGTGCAATAAAAATTGTATATATGTAATTGTTACAATAATATAAACCTGAAAAGACCAGGACATGTTAACTTTTCATAGATTTGCCAGTAGAGACTGTGGTGTAAGGAAATATGTCTGGTTATGAAGTTTGCCAGAAGTGTACCGTGGTTGGTTAGCCAATGGGCAACTTGCAACACCCAGCTGAACTGAATCAGCAAGGTGCTGTATGGGAAGATCAGCTGGAGGATTGCTGCTAGCAGTATGAAGGGAGGTGTTGTGCTATTGCTTCTCCTGGAGAATCTTAACATGCTCTATTTCCTGATATTAATCCAGCTATTATCATCAGAGGATCTCAGGTTCTCACTGTCACTGAGGATGGCTGCTGCTGTTCTCTTGGGAGGAGCTCTGGTTCTTCCTTTGAGCATCAATTCCTGGATCCAGTACAGACCGTCTGCCTTCTGGTGTAGATCTGTCATTTCTCTGGTGCAGGCTTTCTAGCTTTCCAGCTTGATACAGACCAGCATGAGTTATTTCTGTAGGTTCCACACATTCAGCTGATTCTTTGGGTCTGCAGTGTGTGCACAGATTGCAATCCTTGTTTTTTGTTTTTGTTTTTTTCCTTGTTTTTATGTATTAGTACAGGGGCTACAGTGTCTACAGGGTCTCACTGCATAGATAGGACTTATAGTGACCCTTCTGTTTTCAGCCTCCCAAGTGCTGGGACTACAGATGAGTGCCACCTCTCTCAGTCTCAATGACCTTCTCAGCAAGCTCCCAGGGGTGGGGCCAGCACAGTATGCTGGGGAATCAAATCAGTGGCTGATTTCTTGATGGCAGCCATTCATTCTGAGTTGAGATGGGGGGCTGGGAAGATGGTTCAGTGGAATAAGCACTTCCCTGGCAAGCACAAGGCCCTGAGTTCAATCCCCGTTTCCGCAAAAAAAAAAAAAAAAAAAAAAAAAAAAAAAAAAAAAAAAAAAAAAAAAAAAAAAAAAAACACTGGAATCTCAGTGTTGTTTTAATTTGCATCTGCTGAATGACCAAAGATGTTGAACATTTATCATGTATGTATTTGCCAATTGTATTTCATCATTTGAAAAGTGTGTATTCATCTCAGATGCCCATTTTTGTACTGGGTTTTGAGAGTTTGATTTTTTAAATCTTTTATATATTCTAGATGCAAGTCTTTTTCTTGGAGGGCCAACTGAATAAATATTTTCCCATTTTGTGGGTTGTCTTTTCATTCTGCTGGAGATTTGATGTGCAGAACAACTTTAAAAAAATTTTTTTTTTCTGTGTTTAGGCCAGGGTTTACAGGGTCTGCAGGGTCTCACTACTTAGACTGGACTTGTGATTCTCCTATTTTCAGCCTCCCAAGTGCTGGGATTACAGGCATATGCCACCATGCCCAGTCTCCGCCTCTGTTTCAGCATCCACTCTGGGTGGGGCCCACACAGCAGGCCCAGGATCCAGCCCTGACTTCTAAAGCGCCCAAATCAGGCGCTTTAGTCTGCTGAGCTATCAGGCTGGGCCACAACTTTTTAGTATAATGAGATTCCAGTTGTTTATTCTTCAAAGTATTTAACATGCACTTTGAGTTTTGTTCATAAACTCTCTACCTAAAGCTATGTCTTCAAGTTTTCTACTTACTTTCTTTTTTAGTAGATTCTCTATTTCTGCACTGAAATTTATATCTCTGATCCATTTTAACTTTAGTTTAGTAGATGGTGATACTAAGTTTTTAGCATGTGGAAAGCCAATTTTTGCAGGCATGAAAAAGGCCTATATTTCTTCCAGTGAACATATTTGATCCCCTTTTTCAGTGATAAGGAGGCTGAGTGTGTTTGTGGATGTGTCTGCATCTTCTAATTGATGTTAATCATTTTTTTTCACATAATGAAGCATCTATTTGAGAAATCATACAAATAAAATTTTGTATAAACACAAATCCACAGTCATAACATGTAGCAAAGGACAAAGTAAAAACAAAGAAAACTAATTAAGAGTTGGACAGGATGTCTTGTACACTAGAAAGTCTCTTACAAAATAATCATTAGAGCATCAGAAGGCCAATCTTCGGTGTAGTCTTGGAAGATTTCTTCAGCATTTCCTGTTTCCTCCAGTGTCTTCCTCTTTAGTGTGGCTGGTAATTGTTTCGGTGGTTGCCGCCTCCTCGAGATGCCTGGCCATAAGCAATCTGTTGACCGCGGCAGTCTGCATATCCCTGTCCATATTTGTAGTTCCCATAGTTGTATCCAGTATAATCATATCTGCCATAGCTACTATAGTTTTGATCACCACCATAGGTACTATTATAATTTCCATATCCTTGGTCATAACAGTTATTAAATGCTTGGTTCCAGTTTTAGCCCTGACCTTGACCACAACCCTAGTACCACTTCGTCCACCAGCTGCAGCACTTCTTCCTCCTTTTTGCTTTTGCTGATGCTGCCAGTATATCTTTTTGGGCTGTGCAACTTCGATTGCACACTTTCCAGAGCCAATTTAATGGTACCTTCTTTCTAAAAATTTCTTGACTGGTTCTTCATCTGTGTATGTGCTGAAACAAAATCCTCTCCTTTCATTTGTTTTTGTATCCATGGGAAGTTCAATATTTTCTGTCTCTCCAAAGCCTCCAAAATATTCTTTAATCTGTTCTTCAGAAATATCTGGGCTCAAAGCTCCCATAAACGCCTTTTTAGGGGTTCTTTCCCTTTTAAAGCTTTGGCTCTTTTAGGGTCTGTGAATTTGTCATCCAGTTTGTGTCCTTTTAATTCTAAAACCTTGTCAACACTAGCAGCATCTTTGAAAAGCGCAAATCCAAATCCTCGTGATCTTCCTGTGACAGGGTCTATTTTAATTGTGTAGTCTACAACTTCCCCAAACCGAGACAAGTACTCAGTCAGATCTTTCTTGTTTGTATCCCAGCTCAAGCCTCCAATAAACATTTTGCCATCATCGTGCTGGTTCTTGCTCACTTTGATCTTGAAATCCTTGGTGAACTCCTCTATATTGCTACACTCATTCATGTCCTTCATGGTGGTGGAGCCGTCTGCAGGGGTGAGCGCTCCTGAAGTCCAGGTTGCAGGGGTGCTGGCAGCAGCAGAGCATTGTGTGAAGCTAGATTTAAAATGACGGCAAAGGGTCAGCCAAATAACTCAGGGGATTAAAGCACCTACAAGCAGGCGCAAGGACCAGAGTTCAATCTCAAAGTTTGTGGTGCCTGCTCCACCCCCCGGGGTACACTCAGACAATTGAGACTGGGCGTGGTGGTGCACACCTGTAATCCCAGGTCTCTGGAGGCTGTAAACAGGTGGATCACTAGGAGTCTGTTCGAGTAGTGAGACCCTGAACACCTTGTAGACCCTTTCCTTAAATACAATAAACAAATAAACAAAATAAAATGGTGGAGGAAAACTGTTAATCTAATTTTATAATCCGAGGTTTTCTTTTTTTTTTTTTTTCTTTTTTTTTTTTTGCAGCACCATGCTGATTTTATCATAGTGTCTTTGTAATGCAATTTCAAGTCATGGATTGTGATGTCCCTCCTTCCTTGCCTTTGTTGCCCAGTATTGACTTTGAAATTCTAGTTCTCTTCTGCTTCCAAATGAATTTTGGGCACGTTTTCTCTAGATTTGTGAGGTATATTAATGCTATTTTGATAGATATTGATTTATATAGGTATACCAATTTAAAGAGTATGGCCATTTTCATTATGTCGGCTCTTCCTTTCCACAAGCAAGGAATATCTTTCTATTTTTCAGAAATCCTCCTCCAGGGGCCAGGGATATGGCTCAGTGGGATAAGCACTTCCCTGGCAAGCACAAGGGCCAGAGTTCAACTGCCGGTTCCACAAAAAAAAAAAAAAAAAAGAAAGAAATCCTCCTCCATCCATTTTTTCAGATACCGTAATTCTCAATGTATATATCTTTACTTCCTCTATTAGATTGATTCCTAAATATTTCACTTTTTTGAGTGCTCTTGTGAAGGGTGTGGTTTCTCTAATTGCATTTTCAGTGAGTTTGTTGTCTGTGTAAAGGAATTCTACTGACTTTTGAGGGTTGACTTTGTATCCAGCTGTGGTACTGAGTTTGGTTATTAAATCTGTAAGTCTATGGAGCTTTTGAGGTTTTCCACATAGAGTGTCATGTCATTTGCAAACAAGAATTTAACTCTTTTCTTTCCTACCATTACTTTTATTTCTCTCTTGTTTGATTTCTGTGCCTAATATTTCCAGAACTCTATTGAAAAGGAGTGGTGACAGTGAATATTCTTGCCTTTCAATTTTTCTTCACTTAATATGACATCGAATTTTTGTTTGTTCTGCAAATTTGTATTTGCATTTTCTTCCTGTTGTAGATATTGTTTAATTTCATTTGTGACCCAGTGTTTTTTCAGGAGGGTGTAATTTAATTTTCATGTGTTTATGGAGTTTTTGCAGTTTTTTGGTCAATAATTTCCTATTTCATTGCACTATGGGCATATAATATGTGTGGTATAATTTCAATTTCCTTTCAATTACTTAATCATGTTCTATGTGCTCGTGTATGGCCTATTTTACAGAATGTCCATGTGTAGTTGACAAGAAAGTATATTCTGATGTTAGACAGAACACTTTTAAACATCTACTAAGTTCATTTGTTCACAGGTTTCATTCAGTACTGATTTTTTTTTGCTGATTTTTGGTACAGTTAATCCATCTCTTTGTTGCAATGTAGTATTAAGGTATCCTGCTACAATTGTAGTTTTGATTATTTTTGACATCAGTTAATAATTTATATACAGTTTGATGTCCCCATATTTAGTGCATACATATTTATGATTATTATCTCCTCTTCTTGTAATTTTCCCCTAATGAATATATAGTGTTTATGTCTTGATCGTTCTTGGTTTGAACTTCTTATTGGCTCTAAAAATAATATATATCCTTTCTTTTTTCTGGTTTCTTCATGCATGGAAGTTTGTTTTCCATGTTTTTCTTTTCAGTCTATAAATTTCCTTTTAAGTGAAATATATTTCTTAAAGATAGAATACTGCTATATTGTATTTCTTGATACATTCTGTCAGTTTGTCTCTTTTGATTGGTGAATTGAAACCATTTACATTGATGGTTATAACTGATCTTCATTGATTTATCTTTGTCTTGGTATTTTCTTGTTGTTGATTCCCTGCTTTCCCTCTCTGTTTAACTGCTTGCCCTACTTGGTGGTTTCTTTCTGTTGTTGCTGTTGTGGTCTGTCTAAAATATCTTTTAGTACTTTTGTAGGGCTGTTTTCATGGTCATAAATTTCTTCAATTCTTTGTTGTGGAAGTATCTTACTTCTCCATTGATTATGAAAGATAATTTTGCAGAGTACATCTATCTTGGTTGGAAGTTGTTTTCTTTCAGGACTTGAAATACTTCACTCTGAGGTCTTCTTGACCTGAGTGTTTATATGGAGAGGTCTGTCATGATTCTGATGGGATTTCCTTTATGATAGTTTATTCAATACTTCAGTAAAAAGATAGGAAAAACAAGAAAAGCCTTTATCAACTCCAAAGACAGAGAGTGGATCAAGGGCAGATGGAAAGATCAGATCCTCTGACTTGAGACAAAGAATGCTGAGACTTTTATGGACTTTTGCTAGGGGTGGAGTTTGAGGGGCAGTTTTAATTGCATGTAAGGAGCTCATTGGGTCTCTCCTGTGTGTACATGAAAGATGAGAGGAAATTGTATCCAGAGCTGGAGTGTGGAAGAAGGAGGAAGTGGTCATTGGGAAGATAAGCTGTTTTTTTTTTTCAGGACCAGGGATTGAACTCAGGCTCTTGCACTTGCCAGGGAAGCACTTATTCCACTGAGCCATGTCTCTGGCCCCAAGCTGTTATTTTAAGGTCTTCAGCCATGTTAGAAGACCAACCACAGTAATTTAGCAGTTTGTACCATAGCTAGAACTTATCACATTATAAGTGATCTGTTTCTTTTCTCTAAAAGATTTCAATAATCTGTACTTGGGATGAATTTCTGGAGTTTTGATTATTATATGACTTTGTGTAGTTTTATTTTGATTGTGGCTCTTTGGAGTTCAATATGTTTCATTTATTTGTATGTCAATGCCTCATCTATTTGCATGTCAAATTCCTTATCCACACTTGGGAAATTTTCTGCCATATTTTTCTAAAGGGTTATTTTCTAGTCTTTGTGTTGTCTCCAGCTTTCTACTGATTACAAGCAATGTTATGTTATCCCTTTTTGCATCACTTTGTATCTGTTGGATTGAATTTTCATATTCTTTCACTACTTTTAGATATTTTTCTTTAGATATCCAAGCTGTAATTATTTTTTCAAAATTTAAAATTCTATTCTCTCCTTCATCCAATCTGTTTTAGACTTCCCATGGCAATCTTTTTTTTCAGAATCGGGGATTAAACTTAGGCCTTTGCACTTGCCAGGAAGCGTTTATTCCACTGGGCCATCTCCCTGGCCCCTTGCATGGTAGTTCTAAATGTTGAGATACCTCTTTGGTTCTATTTCATGGATTCCATTTCTTTCCTTGGCATTTTCTGTTTCATCATTATTGTAAGCTTATCTATTATTTTGTCTGTGTCTTTTCCAGTATCTTTGAATTTAAGCATCATTTCTTTTTTTGTATCTAGGAAATTATGTTCTCTAAAGCTTCTTGCACTTATTTTTCACTTCTTGTGCTATCATTTCAGAAAATTCTACTGTCTGACTTCCAATTTTGCTTATTTCATTCCATTGTTAGCTTGTCCTGGATGGGTTGTGGGTCTGGGATTGCATTTTGGTCTTTGATCTTGTCATTTTGTATGTTTCATTTTTTTTACATTAACACTTGCTGATTTCTTGTGAGCTTTATCACCAGTATTGAGGCTTCTTGGGGAGAAGTGTGTTCAGGAATTTCCTCTTGATATAGGCTGTTCTTTGTAACCATCCCACAAACCTACTTTCTCACTTAGTAAGGGATAAAAATTTAGTACTTGGATAAACAACCAGTTCTTTGGTATTGGGTTATGGTGGTAATTATGACCCAGCACAGTCATAGTATTATCATCCCGGGAAGAAAAATCGAGTATAAAGTTATTTAACAAAACCAAACATATCCTATGTATTTGTATGCAGTAATTTTCCCCTTACTGAAGTGATTTTATGTTTTTACAATGTATGATGGGGTTAAGAAGCAGAGGATAGGATAAAGTGATGAATGAGAACACATAAGTAGAGTTAAGGCTGGAAGTTAAGTGTTTACTGGACTTAGCAAAACTGGAGAATATCAGAGTATGAGAATTAAATAGCTAATGAAGGAATAATCAGAAAGAAAAGAGCCAATGTTTACTCACTTAAAAGTTTAAATTCAAAAAGTATTTGGGAAAAGATAGAAAAGGGATCAATAGAAGAAAATTAAAAAGATAGGAAAGGAACCTAAGTAGTTAGAAAAAGAAGGAAGACAGAGAAGGAGATTAGAAAAGAAAGTAGGAAAGAAGAAAGGAAAGAAAAAAGTAGACCCAAGAAAGGATAGGAAAAAAATGAAAAAAAATAAATCAAAAATCAAAGATATCCACAATGGGGCAGGGGAAATGGCTCAGTGGAATAAGCGCTTCCCTGACAAGTTCAAGGGCTTGAGTCCAATTCCCAGTTCTGAAAAAAAAAAAAATAAAGAAAGAAAGGAAGAAAAAAAAAAACCCTCACAAAATATAAGAGAAAACACAGTGACTTCCTACTAGGTAGAAGAGGGAAAGGAGAATAATAGTAGGAAAATACCTCCAGTGTTCACAGCTCTGTGTTAGTGCTCATGTTTAATCACAGAAATATACTTGGAACTCTGAACACATTTTCCATGGGAATTTTTTTGAGTATGAAGCTGATCTGGCCTCTGGATGTGGGAGACAGGAGTGGTCTTCTGTTGGTAGAGTTCTTCAGAGCCCAACTGTGACTCCCTCATGGCTGTTTCAAATAATTTTACATAGTAGGTCTCATTGATTGCTCCATGCACTTCAGATTTCCTACCCTGTGTCCGGTGGGTTCCTTATATGCTGTATTTTTTTTTTTTACTAAAATAGTTCATTTTTTTTTGTTCTAATGCAAAAGAAGTCAAGCTTTATTATTATACATTAGGAATGGTACAGATACAATAAAAAATATTACGCTAATTTCAACTTACCATTTTAAAGTTCTGATTGTTAAATACCAATTTGTTCTCATTTAATGCAGTTCTTCTAATGAAAGGCTAGTGTGTTTGCCTCCCATATGAAACCAAAGGAAAACACATGCAATCTTGGAACAAGTTAACAAAATCGTGTATAAACACTCTATGTAACTTACTACTCACTGATTTACAAATTAAAAAAAAAAACTAAGAAAAATGACTACCATTGTACATGTGAAGATTGTTTAGCACATCAAATCAATTACAGGGTCCAAGGTCTTATGGTATTGAACATATGGATGGTTGTATTATACTGACTTGTATTATTTTCAAATATTAAAGGTAGATTCAAAGTTTTACATATTAGCTTCTAATTATAAAAATCCAGATTACTCCAGAAAACACAAACCACATATAACAGAGAATTTTGGGTACATGAACTTTTAAGTGGAATAAAAATTTAAGCTTATGTCTAGAAAATAAATCATATATTTCTTCTTTTTTGAAAAATCATACTGAATGATATTTTACTGAATTGAATTTAAAATGTAAGTTTTGACTGAATAAATAGGAAATAAATAAATATATCTATGATTAAATAGTCTAAGACATAAGAGATAGCTGATTTTTAAACTGAGTCACAACAAAAAGCATGCACAATGTGTCCTAATATAGTTTATAAAAAATAGAAAAATGATAAAACAAATGAAATCAACTGAAAATGACTGTCAAAAAGAAAGCATTAACTATGAAATAAATAATGTAATCACTGTATTCTAGAACATCAATTTAAAATATTCTATGTAAGGAAATCTATGTTTTTAGGTATACCAATTATTCTTTCGAATGTTGTGACATTGTTTATTTAAATGCAAATTAATGATTCTGGAAACAAGAATGTCCTAGGAAAACAAACAATGGCACAGAAAATTGAGGAGATGACAAACTCAACAATCTCTGTCTTGTTGATTTTTAATCACTAGGTTTGATAATAATAAAGGAAATTATAACTTCATATAAGTTAAATTTAGATGTAGGATCACTTTCTGAAGTGGCTTGAAGAGAGGCACACTGGATGTCATTAAGACACATCTGGCTTCCAAGTTTACAGGCGTCTTTCATGATTTTTTATTTATTTTATTATATACTGATTTGGTACCAGGCACTGAACTCAGGACCTTGCACTTTCCTGGCTGGTGCTTAAGCTGCTGAGCTATCTCCCCAGCCCAAGGGAACTTTTTAACCTTGATGCTATTTGCAAAAAATAACTTGTACCCATATTAAGACTACTCAAAATCTTTGGATAAACTGTACTTCCTTCACTGTAAGAACAATATCTTTTATCACAGTCATCTCTGTTGTCCCCAGCAATGTTTTCCAAGATGCTCATTTAGTTTAGTGCTCATTTAGAAAGGTACCAAACCCTATATAAGTGTTGTTTGCTTCTGTACATAGATACTTATCAAAAGCTTAATTTATAAGTCAGGCATAATAAGAGATTAGTAGCAATGGCTAATAATAAAATTGAACAATCAAAAATATACTATAATAAAATTTATGATAATGTCATCCTTCAGACACCATAAGTAATTTTACTGTATTCTCTTCCTGTACTTACCGTTCTAGTGATAAAGTGAGATGATACAATCTGGATGTGATGAGAGAAAATGAGGTGAGTCTAAGTATTTTTCAAGTTTTAAGTATTTTTCACACAATGTGTTCATAACTTCTACAGTTTGAGGTTCTTCAGCAAAACTTTCAGAGATTTCTTTTTCTTTACAATTTCACTGTTGAAATTCATTCACTCTTGTAATCCTGATGAAGACAAAAATCTTTCACCTTTCAGCTTGAAGGAAGACTAAGGCTTCTGTTTGGCTTACTGGCTTAAGAATCTCAAAGCTCTTGTGACTTGGGAATTATTCTTTAGTAGAATCACAGTTGCTTGAACACAAACACTGCAATACCAAGACTTTTAGTCTACTGATTACAAGAACTACTGATGCCAGGTAGCATGTGAAATTTTGATATTCTACATAATGTGGCAATTCACATCTTGGGTAGGACGATTCAATATTTCATCATGCTGCTCAGAATTGTATGCAATTTAAAAAATTATAAACCGATCATTTCTGGAATTTTCCATATGGTATTTTTGAAATGTTATTGAGCTCAATTATTAAGCCATAGAATGCTAAATGTTGTGTTTGGAGAGAAAAAAATAATGTATTTATGGAGGACCTTCTGTGTAGCAGACATGGTCCTTAAGTTGGAGAGATTACCATCTTGTGGAATCCTTGCCATGTAGCTGAGGTCTACCACTATTTTACCTCCTAAAACAGAACTGTACTTGTACAAGATATTTCATATTCTACTGTGTCGTATCTCACAACTGCAGAAATCAAGCAACAGCTTGTTGTATGTTGAGTATGAGAAAACCAATATGTATGCATATTTTAACTCTAATTTGTTGCATAATAGATAAAAGAAGAATGATAGTAGTATATTGTCCTATTTTAAAAGTCCTGCATGCATACTATGACACATAAATGATTTATAGAAGGATAAAAAGTATCCCCATTCATATCATTGTTAGGTGAGAAGCCAGATTTAATATGCTGGCATGTGTCCTTTCTCAACTGAGACTATTTCAGCTACTATAACATCAAGCCTAATTTTTTCAACATGTTCCTCAAGGGACAAGCATGTAGCCTGAGCCATTTTAGTTCCAAAAGTTCTTACTGCCAATATTGTAGTTATAATCAATATCTTCTTCATCACGAGCTGTGTCATTCACTTTATGCTTTGGCCCCTTTTTGATAGCAGCACTATTGTATAGAGTTCCCTCAACCCAATGGTCAAATGGGTCAAATGCTAAACATCATTCAGAGCCAGCAAACTTTTATTATCTTTTGCAGTCTGTATGGAACTTGCTTCCGTTTTATTTTACCATTTCATAATTTGTCTATTTCTAGTACATAAGACTAAGGCTTATTGTGAACTATGACAAATTTTACTTAATTGCAAATTTGTCATTCATTCATCATTCTGCAACACAAACATACACACAAAATCCAGTAATCCACATAACTATGGATGCTACTTGTGTTTGTAGGGAAAATTTTGTCCTAACACAGATCTTAACATCATTATATACTGTTGATGACTGCCTTTGTGCTATGATAGCATACAGTGCATAGCCATGGAAGAGGTCATATGGGTTTCAAATTAATCTCTGACCCTTTGCAAAAGGTTTACTGAACCTTGGAATAAAGCTTTTCTCATGTAGGTGTCTCATAAATACTTGATGAAATTGTCTAAGTGTTCTTTATTTGCTATCACTTAAAAGTATGGCCCTTAATTTTAATGAGCCAACTATTTTATCATTACAATAGTTAAATCCTGCTGGACTGATGTCTGCCCTTATTTGGATGTTTAATTTGATTGTGTGTGGGCAATCTGCATCTGAATAGTGGAGGTGAAACACAGTAAAACAGAAGACAGAATCATTTTCAGCATGTCAGCTATGTTGGTATGGGGTCACCTTTGCCTCTACAGCATTTTAAGGGAGAAACTTTTATGTATTGTTTTATACAGGTACATCAAAAGTATTTTATTGGTTGCTGTTACAATGACTAAAATTATGCTTTGAAAAAAATGTTTATGTTGACATTTCTGTACAGCGAAAATCTTGGTTGTGATCATTTGGGTTACAGAAAGCATTTTGTTTATTTCTGATATACAACTTAAAGTTATATAAAATCTTCTAGCCTGGATTTCAATGAAGAGAATACTTTCTTTGAAGGAAATGAAGAGACAACTCATGTAATATTTCATCTGCCAAGAAGTAGCTAGAATATAGTTCTTAAAACTTTACTTTTGAAGTGTAGACTCAAAGATATGTTCAAGAGAAAATCCCTAGTTCCTGAGCAAGATAAATTGCCTGGGCTGAAAAAGGTTCTAATGAGTTGAGGTTTCACAGCTGAAAGAATAGCTTGCAGTTTTTATTTAAAATTTTCAGTTGTAGACAAACCTCAACAACAATGCATTTAATTATTTGTACAATATGTAAACAGTTAAAGAAAGTGTACAGATTTTTAAGACATACTGAAAACTAATGTTTAATATTACATTTGTTAGTGTTTTGGTTCTCTCGACAGATTTTGTGAGGTTCATGTCCTTTGTGAACAGAGCTTCTCAATTCAAGTTTCTATAATTGGCCACTGAGAAATGGAGAACTTTCATCAATTTTTCTCCTAAAATTATCCTACCAGTCTTCAAAAGCTGGTGACTTCTATACTGAATCCTAGCTGTAACTTCCAGGAGAGAGCATATCTTCCTCACACCCTTGCATTAGTGAATCTGTGCCCTTTTTCTCCTTTATCCAGTTTTATATTACTCATTGCTTTTGACTATGATAGTTTGAAAAAGCCTTTTGTTTGGTTCTTAATCACTCAGCTTCAAAATGATTGCTGGCCAAGCAGATTTTCTAGAATTCTCCCTTGACACCATAAACTAATTGGGTGTTTTAAATTTAAAATGAGAAATCATTAGAATTATAATAAGATAGAATTATGAGTAGATCATAACAATACAAGTACCTGAATATGTCATGCTTCTGGGAAAGACCTGAACAAATTAAGATTTAAACCTTGACACTAAAAAGAAAGTTTGGATTCCAACTCTGTGCTTTGTAAGTATCATAGCATTAAAAAATAGATTGCTATAAAGACCACCAATGAAATCAGTAACTTTTCACATATTATGGCCAGAGGTCAAGTATGCCAGTGTTTCTTGGTAGTAAATTTTCCATGTTTGGCTATGTATGGGAAATAAGTTATAAATCTTTATTGAATTCAATTGAGTACTTTCAGTAGAAACATGAATTTCATGAAGGTGAAAGCTAAATTGCCCTCCTCATTTCATCAGTGTGGAGAGCGAATTGTAAATATAGCGGCCTTAAAGTTTCTTTTCTTCATACTCAAAGATATGTTAGAACCTGAAAAATCAGGATAAATGATCTAGTTTCTTTAAATCATAGAAATTGTTTCTTAAATACAATGCTTCTTTTTGAAGGTAAGGAAAACTTTGCGTTTGCTTTTTCATTTAAATATTTGGGCAGGTATTTGTATATATCTTGAAAGTATAATTTAGGTAACTTTAAAGTTAATGCATCAATAACTTATAAGTGAATACATAATATACAATCTACTAGTTTATGTGATATGTGTTTATGCAAACCAAGTCTGTTTGGACAAATGCAATAAGCAAACAAGAAAAACAGAGATGAATAAATGAGAGAGTAGCACGAATTGTTCTATTTGCTATAATAATCTCTCTGTAATGAAACTGTGTCCTGGTGATTTGGAGGCCTCAGCAGAACCTCCCAGATAAAATCTCTCAGAGATGGGCAGGACTTTTATTTTATAAGCAGATAGGGTTGAATTCAAGGAGACAGGTTTTATACTAAGGGAACACTGTGTCAAAAGGAAAGAATTTTGGAAGAGGGAGAAAGCTGCAGTCCAGTTGTCAAAGCACTAATTAAAGAAAGTTAGCCAGGAAGATGGGAAACAGTAGCAAAGTACTGTAAAACATAGGCAGACTCCTACACTGTGGGAACAGAACTGTTTTTAGTCATTCATCAAGGGAGTGACATAATAAATGGTGAGTTTCCATTTTGGAGAGGCATTATAAGAGAAAGATTAAAAGCACACACATAGCTATCAGACCTCCTGGGTTCCAAAAAAGCCTATTCCTCTCATTGTATGTTTTGTGCATGCATGTATTCACTTTAATGTTTGCATCCATAAAACAAAAAGAAAAAAGAAGATTTCTGTCTCCTAGGCTAGCACTGAAGCTCCAATCAGTCAATACACTTAAAACACATGACAGATTAGAATATAGGTAGCACTCAATAAAAGTGAGCTGCTTGCTTAATGGAGAGAAAGATTTCATCTGCTACTGATAAAAAGGGTGGAAGGAGAAAAATTGAGACAATATAAACAATGGATGTAGTTCAGCAATAAACAGATTTGGGGTTTCTGAAAGCACTGATGCTGTTAAACTCATTTTTGCATCTCCAATATGCAGAAAATCTCCTGCAAAAGGCTCTCAACATGAAATATTACAGAATGAGGTGGGGCAGACATGGGAATTTTGTAGTAACATGGAAAAACAATAAGTTGTAGGTGTTTTAAAGAACAAGCTGTTCTGCGGAATAACTCAACATTTGTTTGATATCAACTAAGGTTATTGTAATTCTGAGATTGAATAGGACTAGTAATATAGTTCAGTGGTGTAGCACTTGCCTGGAATGTGCAAGGTTCTGTTTTATCCCTGGCACCAATAAATAAATAAACTAACAAATAAATGCCTTTTAAAAATATTTATTTATTTATTTTTCAGTACCCGGAATCAAACTCAGGAACTTGCACTTTGCTAGGTAGGCACTTAGGCCATCAATTTATCTCCTCAGCCCAAAAATGTTGAAAGTGTTACAAGTAATAATTAAGTGAGACAGAGCAGCCCAGCTGGTCCAGCACAGTGAAAGACCCGAACCCAGAGGCCAGGCTTGGCCACGAGAGTTCGAATTTGGCAGAACTAGACCAGATGAGCAGAGGCATACTACTAGGACCAGTGGGGTTCAGACTGAGGCCAACACCTATGGGAGCATCTTCGTCACACGGCGATGGCAGGAGGTAAGTGGGACGAGCTATTCTGCTTGGAGCACTCTATGTACTTGAAGGGAAGGTGCCCAGATAGAAATCAGGGGAACTAATTTAAATAAAAATTCCCAATTTATGATTTTCTTTGCTATACAGTGATAATATTCACTCCTATCATCTAAAGTACAAAAGCACTAGTTATAAGTTTGTAGATTTATAAATTTCAATGGTACTAGTATTATTAATTATACTACTGTAAATAGGATTCTGTCTCTGACTTAACCACATATTTTCTTTTGGGTGATAATATCAGGTGGTGCTTGGGTAATAACCTCACCTAAATCCTGTGCTGAAAGATGGAGGATAGTGCCAAACAGAAACCAATATCTCACTCTCAATCAATAGAGAAACAAAATGTTGGGACACACACAAAACAAGAATCTCTGACTCAGGAGAGATACTGAAAGAATAGACCCTTTACAGAGGGGTTCTGATTGCAGTGATGCAGCTATTTACTATCATATTTTTACAAAAATGTATAGCAAAATTCAAAATAACGTTTCTCTGAAATAGAAAATGACAAAAAGGAGGAGCAAAATGCAATCTAAGACCCAGAGCCCATCCAGAAAAAAAAAAAAACAGAAAACCTTAGCATAGAAGACATTGGAAGTAACACACCTGAAATCTATAAAGTAATAGCAACTGAAGTAAAGAAAAAACTGAAGAAGAATATAAAGGCATAGATCAGAGATAATACCCCACATAGAAAAAGAAATGATAACTATAATGAAAGAATTACTAAGTGCTTCTAAAAAAGACATTGATTAAAAAAAGAGAAGAATACAAAAATAATGGAAACTTTGAAAGAACAATACAGGAAATGCATAGAATACATCACACAAATTCAGAGAAATATAGGAAATTAAAAACTCCATTGAAAGTTGGCAAAACTGAATGAAAGTGAAGATAGATTTTCAGACTTTGCAGATATCGTTGCAGCTGGTGGCCAGCAAGAATAAACATCTTAAAAACAACAAGGACACAAGAAGTAATACTTCAAAAGCTGCAAGATGATGTAAAGTTAAACAACATAAGACTAATGGGATTTAAAGAGAAAGAAGATGCAAACACAAATGACCTAAAATGAATATGGGCATTCATTAAGTAACAGCAGACAACTTCCCAAATACAGAAAATCAATCTGACATTTAGGTAACTGGGACATATACATCAACTCAATTAAATCTACACCTGGATATACAATAATCAAGATCCCAGAAATTCAGCACAAAGCCAACATACTAAAAGCCACTAGCAAAAAGAAACAGATCACATTAAAAGGAAAACTCATCAGAATAACAGCGGATTTCTTCCAAGTCCTACAAGAGAACAAATTCCAGCCCAGACAGATATACCTTGCTCAGAAAATTTGGAGCTTACCTGAGTCTCATAATATTGCAGTACAGGTTCTCCTATGTCCCGAGTCTTCACTGACCTTGAAAGGCTAGGTCCAAAATGTTGGCTGGCCTTGTGGCTCTTCTATTTCTTCAACTCTGACTTGGGATCTTAGGTTGTTAACCATCCAGAAGAAAAGCTGATTATGCAAAACTATCTTTCAAAATCAATAAAAGGTAAAATACTTCCATGACAAAGAATAACAAAAGAAATTCATAACAATCAAAACAACCCTACACAGATCATTAAAAGATATGACAGAAAGGGATCAAAATAATCACAACTCTAAGAACAAAAGAAATTAACACAGAAAACAATTATAAGCAGCAAGAGTAGGGAACCAAGAGCAGGAAAACAACATGACAAACATAAGCCAATACATATCAATTATAACCACAAATTCACCCATTAAGAGAAATAGATCAGCAGAGTGAGTCAAGAAACAAAATCAAACCATACTCTGTACAGAAGAAACCCATTTAGCCCATAAAGAAATTCATAGACTGAAAGTCAAAGGATAGGAAACAATACTACATGCTCCAGCACCTCAGAAAAAAGCAAGGGTAGCTATTCTACTGGCAGACAATCTGAACTTCAAACTGAGAATGAACAAACAAAATAAAGAAGGTCACTGTATACTTGTTAGGGGAAAATTTCAAGAGGAAAAGAAAACCATCATAAATATATATGAATGAAATATGGAAGCACTCAACTGCATAAGAAAATATGTAGGGGCCTGCCCATTAGCTCAGTTGTTTAAGTGCCTGCTTATGCAAATGGAGCCAAGTGCAGGATACTGTGGTTTGATCCCCAGATCTTTATGTCTTACCAGACCTGCCCATAAGGCATCCTGAGCCAGCCAAAAAAATCCTTCTCAATTTTTGGGCTGGCCAAATAGTTCAGCAGATTGAAGTGCCTTCAAGCAGGTGCAGGGGCCAGAGTTTTGATTCCCAAGCCTGCTGTGCTGGCCCTGCCCTCGAGGTGGCAATTGAGCCTGGGTGTGGTGGCATGCTCCTGTGATACCAGAACTTGAGAGGCTATAAATAGGTGGATCACTGTGAATCTGATCTAGTGATAAGACCTTG
>PVKA01013468.1:0-54920 GCA_004027165.1 Ctenomys sociabilis | reverse complement strand
ATGGTTAAGAGATATCATGTGGTATTTCAGCATAACTGTCCATTCTGTAACACTCTAATCAGAGCACACAAGTCTGTCTCTTCAAACACTTATCATCCCTTTCTGGTGACAACATTCATACCTATTTTTTCTAGCATTTTGACTATGTAGTATAACGGTGTTTCTGCAGTCACCCTGCTAGAGAAGAGCAAACCGAAATTCTTCCTCCTTACTAAGTGAGCTTAGTGACTATTAACTGAAACTTCTCCCTCTTTCCCATCTCTCTAGCCTTTCTATCTTCTGGTAACTATTGTTTTACTCTCAACTTCTATAAGATGAGCGAATAAAGTTAATTTTCTGATTGCACTGAGCAAGTCCTACTTTTACATCATATCAGGTTCAGTGAAGAGAATGATATACAATTCATCAGTCATAAGCAAGTAGATGGTTTTACTGCATGATAGAGTCTTATACTTCACATATTACCACATGTCTATCATTTGGATAATAATATTCTTGGTTCCTTTCCTTCTTAATAGAATGTATTCTGTTGCATTATTTATCCATTTTATAAGAGGAAAAGAAAAAAAAAAAGAATGAAAAACCACTTAGAGAAGCAATTCATAAATGCATGTTTCCACTTATAAATCTTCCCCAAATACAGAAAAAAAAGTAATTGATTTAGAACAACATTGGTGACCTGTATTATAATTCAATTGTTTGGATTTTGATGATAACATAAACCAACTTGGTTTCTTTCACAGGAATATAGCTATAAAATTGATCTTGCCTTATTGGTATACTTTTTAGTACATACTCAATTATGCCACTTAGAAAAATGTCAGGTTCTACAAGCATTAGTGTATCCAATGCATGATCAGCTGAAATTGTTCACCAAAAAAGGAAAAATAGAAAGGAATGCTTGCTAGGAAGATCCCAAGTGATCAGGGAACAGAAACGTCATCTATGAAGGAGTTTGCATGCCTATTAAGAAATTCTTGTGTGGCACTTGGGAGGCTAAAAACAGGAGGATCAGTACAAGTCCGATCTACATAGTGAGACCCTGTACTAATAATACATAAAAAAAAAGAAATCCTTGTGTGCTAAGTGTTAGCAGCTTGAGCTCCAGACTGCAGCTCAGACATGAAATTTGGGCGTGAATTATTGGAAATTCAATTGAATGCAAATTGAGAGAATAGGTGGCATGGAGAGGAGGGGAGGGGAGAGATGGAAAGGGGAGGAGAGGGGAAAAGAGGACAAGGGAAGGGAGAGGAGGGGAGTGAAGTAGAGTGGAGGATAGGGGAAGAAGGGAGGAGACAAGAGGAGGAGCACAGAGAGGACTGAAGGTCAAAGAAAAAGCAATAAGGGAGAAGGGAAGAAGAAGCATCAGAGTGGGGAGGGTGGGAGCACAAGATGGAGAAGTAAAGGGAGACAGAGCATCAGGGTGAGAGAAGAAAGCTTGGGAATATGGAATGTACACTTTGAGCATCCTTTATGCAATTTTTTTTCTGGCAACAGTGTTTCAACTCACAAATGTCTGCATGAGACATCCTGAGATGGGACCCAAGTCAAAACTCTGAATTAATTCACTTCATTCTCCATGATGTAAATGTAGCCTGAAGTTCACTTTGCACAGTTGTCCTTTTCATGTGTTTGGGTTCTGACAGAAGCCTGTCAAGCTGGGAAAAACATGGACTTGCCCATCTGCAGCAACAATGTTTGCACTCAAAATGTTTTGTATTTTAAGAAATTTTGATTTTGGAATTTTAGCGTTAGGGACATTCAACCTATACTTTAAAGTTGTCTGAGAGATTCCAAGATAGTTTCTTCTGCAGAGATGAATCTTGATGTTCAAATAACACAGAACGATCTCTCTGTCTTTTCTTCTTTCTGCGTTGATGCCAGCCTGGTGCTTCACTCTGTGTTGACCTGTTCAAATGGGAGCTCCAGGTTCAGGGATGGGGGATGCTCGATTCTGGCCTTTTTCTGTCATTGCCCCTCAATGAACTAGCATAGGTCACAGGTCCAACTGTAACCCAGTCCTATAACTCGAAATGGCATATAAGGATTCTGCAGGCCTGTAGAACATGTCTGTTGTTAGTGATAATGGATAGAAGCAGCCTCAGATCAACTATGAGGAATGGAAATGCTGCAAGGAGGAACATCATCAAGTGAAATCCAAATGCATTTATAGATTTAAGAAGAAAGAGAATGAGGTGGATAAGAACAACAGAGCCTCCTCAGGATGGCTTGTCTAATCTTCTCAGATTTAGTCTCCGTCTGTAAAGCAAGCATTAGTAACCTGAGCTCTGTATGGCTCCTAAGCTTATTATTGTAAAACTTGAATGAGAGCTTTGATGAGGATATGCATTGAGAAGAATGTTGAATAGGAAACACCATTATTGAGGCAGAGTCTAATAGACAGAAGACAAAAAATATTCATGGAAACCACCTATGTTTGAGATGAATGAAATAGCTTTTGTGCTTTTCTGACTGTGCAGATCCCTGATTATTGATATTTTGTTTTCTGGAACATAACGACTGCCTTAAGTAGGTAACATACCCCCAGTAGTCACATTTCCTCTCGGAATGCTGTGATGTGGATGAAAAGAAATAAATATTGGGATACAGTAAATTTCTTGGCTGTCACAAAGATAATATCCTCCAGAGAATGGGGAGGCTACCTTTATTTTCTGAGATGACAGCTTGGGACAATTAAAAAATATATATCAACTTGAGATGTGAAAAGAACTGCGTTTGACTCCCTGCTTTGCTATTATTTAACTGGGAGATATTGGGCAAGTGACAACCCCGCTGACCTTCAGCTTCTCTTCTGTAAAAATAGGATGAAAACTAGCTTGAGGGTGTTAGCTTTCAAGATAACATGGGGCACAGGATTTCTCACATAGTAGAACACCCAACAAATGGTGATGTTATTCATTTTTATTATTTGGCAGTTCTCGGAACATTCTCTGAGGAGTTTTAGATAATGAGATACTTTCAAAGGAGAGTGCAGTGACAGGAGGCTGGAGTTGAAATGAGTGGTCAAGCTTGCTAAATGACCTCTACTCTATTTTAGGAAGCCGAGGGTTTGAGTCACAGTTCGATCAGAGGAGCAGAGTCATCGTGAATGAGAAAGAAGAAGCAATTTTGAAAATGAGATTAAACTCTCCATGGCATTGGGAGGAGAGCTGCATGTGGGTTGGGCCATGGACAAATGGGAGGCCGGGACTTTCTTTGACCACTTACAGCTGCCACCCTGTGATCTTTTGAAAGTAGCTGCAATTGGCTTGTGTAATCTTCTCAGATTGTGCAATCTTCATAGAATTCCAGTCACATTGGTTGAGGATTAGCAGAGCTGCAGGAGGAGGTGCGGGGAAGCTGGGTGATCTGTGCATCCTGTGTCAGCACACTGGGCAGCTAGATTTTTGATGGCATCGGGGAGCTGCCCTGATGCCCACACCTGTGCCACTGACAGGAAATATAATGACCACTGCTTTTCTTCTTGCTTCCTAGTCTTGTGTGCATTTCCTCTATCTGAGTCTGAACTATAAGGGAAAGAAAATCTGCAAAAGATGGTCCCAGGCTGCTTAGGCTGACATGGTACAAAGTCACCACACCCATTGGCCACTAGGAGCCAAGACTACTGAGACAGAAAGCTCGCCAAACGGGCCCTTGTGCATTTGTTGTTCAAATGAGTGCTCAGAAATATTACTATTTTATTACATACAGTTTTTACTCCTAAATAATTTCAGACTTACAGAAAAGTCATGAGTTGTATAAATAATTCCATTGCATTATTCTGTCCAAGTTCTTCACTTTGAGAATTTTGCCAAAATTGAATATATTCTTCATATATATATATATATATATATATATATATATATATATATATATATATATAGAGAGAGAGAGAGAGAGAGACAGACAGACAGACAGACAGACAGACACACAGGGGAGGGAGAAGAGAAGAGAAGAGAAGAGAAGAGAAGAGAAGAGAAGAGAAGAGAAGAGAAGAGAAGAGAAGAGAAGAGACAAACACACTGCATAAATATACTGGCACATATATGTATGGACACATTCTTTGCCTGAAACAATTGAGGTTAATTTCTATACTTGAGATTTTTTAAATCCAAAATAGTCTCTACCCTCAAGAGTCATGTTCATCTTAAAAAATTATGTTACAGTGTTCAAAACTGAAAAGTAGCTTTGATCCTATTATCTTAGTCATCAAATATATTTTAATTTTACCCAAATATCTCCATAATGTTCTTTATTGGAAATTAAATAAGGGTCCAATCCACATACCTACCCAAGAGAATGTATTGAATTCAGTCATTCTGTCTACTTTAAGCTGGTGCATCTTTTTCAACCTGTTTTTATCTTTAATGATATTTCCATTTTTTAAATTAACATGTTCTCACACTTGTGTAATATCTTAGTTATTTATCTCATGAGGCTTAGACAAAATTTCCAACACTCACATGTTGAAGGAGGAATTTCAGTTCACAAGTTGTAGAGGTTTCAGTCCATAGTCAGCTGGCTCCTAGCAGGGTGGCCTAGCCGAGAACACAGAAGAAAAACAGTCCATGGTGTTGCAGGCAGGAGGTGGTAAGCAGGAGCAGCAGCAACGGCAGCAAAGTGAGCCGGTGTTTCCCATTTATACCTAACTAGCTACATGCCCTTTGGATGGTGTCCCTCATGTAAGCAGGGTGGATGTGTGGTCTTCTGTCTTCTGTGAATCCCATCGGCCACACCCAGAACTCTGCTAATTCCAATGATTGGATTAATCTAGTACCTCAAGCACTCAGTCTCAGTATCCCACAGTCTAGGTCTAGCCAGGTCCTCCTAACAGTGCACAGGGTTTGGGGCACCGTCTAGACACAGGTCATACCGCATAGTGTCTCTTCATCTGAGTTGTCTGTTGTTTGTAAAGTTAGACTGACGAATTTAATTTAGCAAGAAGAGAAGAAAGTCATGCATTCTTTCTCAAGCATCATGAATCTGGCTGCGTCTCCAGATTTTAAGCTGTATTCTTGCACTAATACATACTTGTGTTATTATACCTGAGAATTCTTCTCTCTTCTAGTTTTGGTAGAATTGTTGCATAAAGATCCAGGGAATAAAAAATGTTGGTATTACTTACCATAAGATCTTTCTCACGATTATTCAATTCACTACTAAAGTGTACCTATAACTATAGACAAGGCATAAGAAATATATGAGACTATGTTTAATTAAACTTCTTTGACCCTCAAAATATGAGTCTTCTGTAATTTTCATGTGTTGTGAATGTTAATCTGTCTTTGATTTTTTTCTAACCATTTAAAAATATGAAAATAACTATTCCTCCCGAATTGTGCGAAATCTAGAAATAGGTCATAATTTGCTCTCCTTGCTCCAGACCTGGAAGCCTTTTTGTTGCAAGAGACTCTCTTTCTCTTCTTAGCATCACTACCCCACAGCTGTCTCACCAGGAAAAACCATCTCTGCATATTGTCTTTGCCACTGAATAGCCAGAAACAGAAATAGAGAAGCAGTGCTATATAAGTTACATTTGTAGAAACTGATTTTTCTTTATTACCCCATATTTTTCTCTCTGATTCTCTCCCTGTATGTGAATATTGTGCTTAGAACTAATTTTCATCTAGTGCACATTATACAATACTATTAGTTTGATTAATTAATGCATAATACATCCTGGAGACTAATTTGTTTACTCCTAGTGGACTCATTAAGGCTTGCTGTATGAATGTGGGATTAGGTTTAAAAAAGAATCACCTTAGAATAATTGACTCAGATGTGTGAAAAGAAAAAAAAGTGACAAATAAAAACTAAGTAATCTATATGATTCTCTTTAGCAATGAGAGAATCAAATGATTTCTAATCCCACACCTATATGTTTACTTCCTACTTCAGAGTTTCATGATTTATTTTCAAATATTGATCACAGAAAAAGCAAATTAAAGGCAGTGTGCTAATATTTTCTCTCAGAGGCAAATAGAGCCATGAAGTCTTAGATCTGTGCTGTACTTCTGCATGCTGGTGCATATTTTAAATTTAGTATCTCGCTACCTGTGTTAACATTATTGCCCCTTACGCAGGAATAAAAAAATACTAATAAACAAGCCTGCTAGTAGGTGAGCCTCAGATAACAAGCCATTGTTAAGGACAGGAGGGTACATTCCTTTCTCTTTTCTAGGATGCTGGGGATTGAACCGAGAGCCCCACACAAGTGAGGCATGTGTTCTCTCACCAGGCTGTCCCCTCATCCAGAAAACACGCTCTTTGATGATGTATTTTACACTGTATTCTGATTTTTATGAATACTTTATGCACCCTGATAAGATGAGACAGTGGGCATATTAAATTATGTTCCTTCTTCATTGTAGTTTCTGATGTGCTGTTTTTAACTGAGCAACTGGCTACCCTGACATAACCACCTCTAGAGCACTTGGAGTCACTTAGACTGAAAGGACCCCTGTGCGATGCTTCTCCAGACATTTATCTGTCATTCAATGCCTCTTCTAAGGGCTTGCCTTTCCAAAAGAGCTCAAATCCAGTTGTGCACTGGGGGTGTACATGGCAGATGTGTATGTCAGAGGAGTATTTTAGTAAGAACAGGGCTTATGCAGTAATTAGAAATTTTGGTGCAGTTACCGTACTGCAGGGCTTATGTGCAAGCCTTTTCATTTTCACTGAAACACCTCCATGGAAGATTTGAGACAGAACCAAACAGCTTAATTTGCTAGGAAGCAAGTTGCATTGTGTGTTTGTGGCTTGTGCAGCGCCTGGCCATCTCAGAGAGTGGCAGTGGCATAGTTTACAAGGAGTTGCTATTATTGCTGAGCTTTGAGTATTTACACTTTTCTAAAATGTAGAGTAAACAGTTTGTGATAATTTTTTTTCTGGAACAAGGTTATTGGAACTCTTTCACTGAAGATATTTTGGTCTTGAATAGGAACTCAACTGTCCTCTGTGGTTTTGATGTAATCAAGTCTGCAGGTCTAGGGCTGGAGAAGATGACCTCCTTAGATGGGCTGGCCTTGGGCAAAACTGTTAAGTAGGCAAAGTTCCCAGTTCCATTTGTCATTTTACCACAATGCCTTCAGGCTGCTCCCTGATTCCCAAGAGATTCCACATCTCATTTCATGAGGTACTCTGCAATCTTAGCACTCAGAATTTACCTGGTCCTTGTCACGTTCCCTTAGGATGATACACAAAGGTTATTTAAGTAAAAATAATTTCAATAACTTCATAAGTGATTACCATCCACTCTCCTTTTCCTCCACATCCCATTCCCTCATCCTTTATTTGCTCAGCATATGTCTCCTTTAGAAGAATCCCTGGAGAACCGTGAAGGAAGAAGATAACTGCAATAGGAGACACTGACACACCATGACAGAATAGGCAGGGAAATGCTTTGGAGGGCTTTTCTATCTGTTAAAACCATTTCCTAAGAAAACAGTTCCTGTGAGGAGCAAATGATGAGGAAATAAGTCTATTTCCCTTAATAGTATGAGCTTTATTTAGCTAAAAAGGTTGACAAGTATTAAAGCTGACTTTCCAAATTACTGATTGATAAGTCTCCTTGACTGCAAATTAAGTGACCAGTAAATAGGACGAAGTATTATTTTTTTTTAATGAAGAAGCAACTTATAACAAAGCAGAGAGGAAAAACAAGGGGGAAAGAAGGAAGCAACAGGATAAAATGACAATTGGGTTTTGTTAGGAGAAGCTGTGTTAACCAACCAGAAAGAAAAAGATTGGCAGATTGGTTGTGCTGTTCTAGTAATTGTTTCATTTGAAATGTTTCCAATAAGCTATAGACTAAACAGAAGCAGAGCTATAGAATTTCATTGCTCAGAGGGAATCTTAAAAACACCTTGTTCAAACCAGGTATTTTGGAGGGGGGGAATTTGAAAAACAGTGTACCGTAGCAGTGATTCATTCAAACTCAAAATAAAGAAGTATCAGTGTAATACAGGAAAAATGAAAGAACCTGAGACCCAAACAGAAGACAGAAATAGGTTGGTGGAATGATCAGAAACACATACACGCACACCTATTTTACTAGTTGTGTAATCTTAAGAATGTTATTTGCTAAACCAAGCTTCCTTTCCTCACCTATAAAATTCAAATCAAGATATATAGAGATCAAATGATATATCTGAGAAGTATCCCTAATATAATGGGTGCAATCAACAAACCTCTTGTTAGCATGGCTATTATTTAAAGAACAAAGCTTCCCTTGCTACAGATCACAGGTAACTGATTATAAAACTGAAGCTCTGAAAGATTTGTCACTGGATGAAGACCTGGGCCAGTCACATGTGAGCATATATTAAAATTTTCATGAGAGATGAACATAATTTTTAATTGTAAGTAACTTCTTTATGGAAAGGTATCACAGCTAAAGGGAAAAAATGGAGGATAAAAGCAAGAAGGGGTATGATGTGATGGGAATAAATTAAGCTGATTTAGAACAATAAACTTCATTCTCGGTGTACAAGCTCCTTCTTAAATCTACGCAAAGGTTTCATAAAAGGCCTACCAGCTTGACGAGATTAAATTTAAAATGTTTAACCTCTTGGCAGGTCCCTCTGGAAACTTAGCTCACCCAGGTCTGTTCTGTGATCCTACTCTATTGTAATAGCTTTACATTAAATGTGCAAATGGAAGTCTAGTATTTTAGCCATCTTACATTCAAAATGTAATTATATTGTTTGAAGGGAAAATAAACACTTTCTGGGGTGATAAAAGATCTTTCAGAATATATATGTAACTGATGATGAGAACAGCTATGATGCTTTGCAAGTCCATATCTCTGGGGGGGATGCTCAAAAATTTACTATATGCTTTTCATAACTGTTTCTTTTCAAAGTCATAGGTGTGTATAGGGTAACTATGATAATAAGTATTTTTAAATTCATAAATCCTCAGGGCCTATGACCCTAGATAAAAATTAAATTAATTTGAATATATGTTTATATCAAGAGAAATATGAAAAAGTAGCAAAATAATGCCAGGTAGCATTATTTAAATTACAAAGTAATTTTCAAGAGGAAATAACATTTCAAATATTTACACTTGACTTCATATATGCAAATGAGGGTTTGTATCCTATCATTGTGGAATTTATATTTCTTGAAATACATTTCAAAGAATTACATATAGAGAAAAATCTATGATGAAAAGCCTGATATCAGTCTGCCATGCAGGTCCCGCCTCTGGGGTGCTCTGAGATGGCAATTGAGGCTGGGCATGGAGGCGCATAGCTGCAATCCCAGCACTTGAGAGGCTGAAAACAAGAGAATCACTAGGAGTCCCATGTAGTAGTGACACCCTAAACACCCTGTAGACCCTTCCCTAAAAAAAAAAAAAAAAAAATTAAAATGCTTGATATCGGGGCCAGCCAGATAGTTCAGTGGATTAAAGCACCTGCGTAGGCAGGTCGGATCCCTGGCGCGCTGTGTTGGCCCTGCCCTCAGGGTGTGCTGAGATATGATTGAGACTGAACACGTTGGCATGTGTGTGTAAGGCCAGCACTTGGGAGGCTGAAAACAGTAGAATCACTATGAGTCTGATGTACATAGTCAGACCCTTTGGATGCTGTACTAAATACATCATAAAACAAAACATGGGGCTGGCAAGATAGTTCAGCGGTCTAAAGCGCCTCTCAGGGACCGCGGTTCGAGCCCCAGCACCACATGCCATGCCAGCCCCTCCCCGATGGCGGGCTGAGCTGAACCCCCCACACCCCTGCAGAAAAAGAATCTGTGATGTGTAGCGAGACACTGTAATAAATAAATGAATTTAAAAAAAATGATACCTACATTCATGAAAATGCCAGAGTTGAACCCACTGATTTGTGCAATTTGTTTTAATAATATTAACCTTTAAAAATACATGAATAAGATTTTGAAACTTGTCTTTCAATATAAGAGTTTTAGGTTTAAATATTAGAATTCTCAATAACATTTGAGTTGTATCTTTCAAAATAAATTAGACTAATGAAAATTTTAGGTGTCAGCTTAAAAATATGAATTGAACTTAAATGAGTATTACTTAAGTAAAATAAGTTATTGGAAAAAACTCCATAAGCTCCATACTGAATGATGTCTTGTAAATGCCACTGAGGAAACAAACAAACTGTGGAATTAGTAAAAAATAATGTTGGTTATTGGGGGTTAATTAGGAGAGGGTGGGAGATAGAGGGCAATTTTTATGACAGTAGACAATTTTCTGGAACTTTTTCAATATAAAACAGTGGTGTATCCTTCAATGTAAGAGCTACATACACAACCTCCAGAGAATCCTGCTGTGACCTATGGGCTTTGAGTAATAAAGATGCATAAGGACTCAGTACAAAAGAAATCTGATACCTTTTCTCACCTCTCACAGAGCCAGCCCATGGCTGAAAGTTTTGTAATAGAATAAAGACTAGCCAAAGCAAGGAGTACAAACTTGTGTAGGTTTTACATGGCACAGATCCCTGAAGAAATAAACTGCACAGTGTGGTTCTATGTACTTTTACAAAGAGTTGTATGGAAGACGCAGAACTGGCGTGCAAAAGGGTGAGAGCTAATGGGGATGGATGGAGTGAGCCTTGCAAAGCCCTTCGTGGCTTCTTTCTAAGCGAGGGAAAGGATGCGTCCCTCTCTCACACTAAGGTTTTCGGGGAGCCAGGAGGCAGAAGGGCCTGCTTGGACCCTGGTGTGCCTTGAGGAGAGTGAAAGTGCGGTCAGACAGGGCTCTGCTCGCATTATTCCCACTTGCCTGTGGGCTGCCTTCAGCCGTGCCACGCGCTGACACCCTAGGAGGTTCACTCACTGTGGGCAGTGAACGCCGGAGGTGTTAGACCTCATTGCTGAGGGAGGTCGTGCCTGTTCGGGGCCTGTGAATCCATGGAGATTTTCAGTAGCTCCCACTCAATTTTTCTAGGATCTTGAAATTACTTTGAAACATTAAGTTTACTAAGAAGAAATTTACGAAGAACATTGAGTAAAAGATTTGTTAAAATGCTGTGGTGCTTTGTGTAAAAGGATTTAAATACTCTTGTTGGATGACTTCTGAGATTTTCTATCCCAATATGAAGTTCGATTTTGAATCTGCTGTCCCGGGGCTACTTCTCCCAGGCACCCACAATGTGGTTCTTGTGAAGTGAAGGGTGACACATCATTCAGCTCCCACGGAAGCCCCACGTACTGCTGGGAATTTAATCACAATTGAATTGCAAGGCATTCACAGCTGAGATGCAGGGTATCTCTGCTTTCTATGGATCTGGAGTGCGAAGTGAGTCCTAGCTCATGCTTCAGCCCTGACTCCTTCACTTGTTTTTTCATTGGTAAAAATTTAAAAAGGAAAAGCAAAATATAAAGCATGAACTGCTGCTTTCAACAGACCAGCAGAAAACAGCAATACAATTATCCAAGTTATCCTGTATGTGTATGTATATACATTTCTTTTTCTCCTTTCCCTCATCCCGGCTACTCCTTCATTTCCTTTCCATGCCACAGCATCTATTATACTTTTCATATTTTATTTACTTGTTCATGTTCTTACACTAGGGAGACAATGTTTATCTATTTGGGTCTGATTTATTTCACTTATGAGTATGGTCAGTCCTTAAATTAAGACATAAAACGAAAGAGCTTCGGCTGATTCAAGTTGAAAGAAAAACTGACCTTTTAGGAGACAGGCTCAGTTGGTCTCATCAACCCTCTGGCCTCATAAACTGTAAATGTTCATGCTGGTCCCTGCTGTTTTGTAACTTAGCAGTTTAGCCATGATAACTATATGAACGACATTCCCTTGTGCTCTCTGGGAGTTAAGAGAAAAAGTAAAATTTTGAACGAACAGACTGAACAGTAAATAAAAAATAAGTCATAATAAAATGCAGAGACAGTTGTGTTTCTTTTAATATCTGTTTAAAATTAAATTGGCATTGAGTATTAAGAATGTAAATGGACAAGTTCTACAGCTCTGGTTGCAAGATACAAGTTCCGAAGGATGGTTTTATCATGATGAAAGATTTAGACTATCCTGAGAATTTGAAGAGGTAGCAAAAGGAAAATGCATATGTATATAAGAGATAACATTTTGCTATATTGTTTTATCTTTATCTGTATCGATCTTAATATTTCTGCATTTCAGAAAAAAGTTGGAGAAAGCACAGAACTTTGCCTCTAAAAATTTTAGAATGTATCTTCTAAAGTAAAAAGTATATTTTCCATAACTATAAGAAGAACAGAGTAAAATCTAATAAACTGTTTCATTGAGTTGGTAGTCCCCATCAGAGGATTGTGTATCTTCAGACTCTAGACCGTGTTGGACCAATGCGGGAAAATATTTTTAAAATTTTTCTGTTTTTAACATGCACAAAAATTTTGCTTGTCATTATTCCCTAAACAGTTGATATAACAAGTACATAAATTTGTTTAACTATTATAAATGATGTAGAAGTTATTAAGTTGTAGGGGAGGATATATACAGATGATGTTCAAATTCTACATTATCTTATGTGAGACCCTTGAGTATCTGTTGATTTTTATATCTATTGCGGGCTGGGCCCTATAAACAACTTCTTGTGGCTACTGTAGGAGGAATATAATCCTTGATTATATAAAATCAAATGTAAAGAATATAAATTAATTTCTTTATCTGAATTTACTCTGGAATCTTTAACATTTTACTCCCTAAAAAATGACTCATTCATTAGTCATATGTTTTGATTACTTTGGTTCATTCTTTTTAAGTCATTGATATGATTAAACTTTTCTTACTTTTAATCCTATGATAGTAAGTCTTTAGACAGACTGACCGCTTGTCCTATACAATGTTCCTTTTCCTAGATTTGCCTGATTATTCCTTCATAGATCATCATAATTTCATATTGTCATTTGTATTGCATATGCACTGAAAGTTAGAACTAGAAAGTCTATATTCAGTTTAGCATTTGAAGAATGCCAAAAAGATAACAATATCATCTTCAAATATATCAGATCAGAAAGCACAAAATGTGAAGTTCCCATTCCCTTCTAGGGATATGGAGTTGTATCATTGGGTTTAAGACAGAAACCATCAGATGTTCTGCAAAGTTGTATGTGTGTGTGTATGTGTGTGTGTGTATGTGTGTGTGTGTGTCTTCACGGGGTATTTGGATGTGCACATCAGCATGCACCTAATCGTATTTCTAGTTGGACTCACATATAATTTGCAGAATACTTGATATAATAACATCATGCAAAAAAGATTACAGATTGAAATATATTTATTTATTTATTTACCTAGTTTTGTATTTAGTGCAGGGTATTACTACGTGGATCAGACTCATAGTGATCCTCCTGTTTACAACCTCCCAAATGTCGGGATTACAGGTGGGAGCCACCAAGCCTAGTCCTAATCCCCTTCTCAGCATGCCCCAGGGGTGGGGCCAGCAGGCTGGGGGTGGGGATGGAACTCCCAGTCCATGCCTCTGCATAAGCAGGCACTTTAGTCCCCTGAGCTATTTGGCCAGCCCATGTTTTGTTTTTGATGTTCAAATTGTTTCAAATTTGCCTAATGTATGCTGTGTCCCTGATTAAATCCCATTAGCTTGTGTTACTTGTCAAAATGACAGTCCAAGTCTTTTTTTTTTAACCACTTTTTTCCCCTTTGGACCTCCTATCTGTCATCTTTCTAAGAAACCTTGCTGCTTCTAGTGAGAAATACTCAAGAAAGCAGTGCTAGGTGTGCTCGTTGCCATAAAGTTATTACATGTAGATAAGTTTAGTGACTAATTTTCTTTTCATCTCCTACTGAAATTCTTAGTTCCTAGTTACTGCATACACTTATTTCTCTTATTTTACATTTCATTATTAGATCAACAGTGCCACTAAAAGATAAAGCACTAAGTGAAACTCATAACATTTTTGTCCCAGGTTATATTGCACAAATTTTTATTAATCTGTGTTAGACTTTTTATCTCTAAGGTAATTTCTAAAGATATATTATATTTTAATAATTAAGTCCACTCTCGTGTTTTAAAAGATAATTTAAATTCTCTTCAGCAAAATCTTTTGATCCCATTTCCTATACTCTTTCTTGTTCCTCTTTTCAGGTTTTATATTTTATAAAATAAGCAAATATGTGTTTATGGGTTTCTGCATGTAAACCTCTTTACACCTTTCATTTAATTAATCATAGAGATCATTTAGTGTCGATACATAAATAATGGTGTTCTTCTTTTCATTGCTAGATAATATACTCTTGTTAAGCGAGGGCAGCTGTTCATTAAGCCTGTCCCACAGTGCTGAACATTTGGATTGCTTTTAATATGTTGCTGTTTCAAATAAACCTACTCTGAGTAACCATCACCCTTGCTATTTCATAAATGGATCATTTGCTTTCTCTCCTGGTTGAGATTTTTTTTTCCCGAATGGGGAATTGAACTCAGGCCCTTGCATTTGCCAGGTAAGTGCTTATTCTATTGAGCCATCTCTCCTGCCCTTTAGATGAAATGTTTACAATGGGAAAGCTCAATCCGTGGGCTAATACTTGTACCATTTCATGTAATATTTTCAAATTCTCCTCTTGAGAAATTATGCTGCTTTGTAACCATTGTAACAATTTTACTGAGGGTCTTTCTGTAGCACTGCCAACAAAACATATTATAAGGCTTCAGGAGTGTTTTCAATTTAATAGGTGAGAAATTGCACTTTTTGTAGTTGTGTTCATATGCATCATACTATGAATGATACTGAGAACTTTTTCTGTACATGTGAGTATGTTTGCTAAGCTTTTTCTTCATACTTGTTGCTCAGCTTTTATTGTGAGTGTTGATAACTTTCTTTGTAATTTTTAAGAGTTTTGTCTATAGTAGGAGAACAAACCACTTGCTTATCATGCATTTGACAAACTTTCAGTTTGTAATTTATTTTAAAAAATATTTGACATGTGTATCTTGTTATTACTTTTGGATTTCAAGTGATTATAATGCTTGCCTTCATCCTTCAGACTTGAAGTATTCCAGCTATGTTTTATTGTAATTTTGGAATTCTTATATGGAATGAGAGATTTAGCATCTGGTTTATCCTTTTGTAAATGATTGGTTGACCTAACATTGCAATGACAAGCAGAAACACCAAAACAGCAGATTTATTTTCGAGGCAGATTTATTTTATGTCAATGGGCACTGATTGGGAATGATTCCTCAGATATCAGCCTCTGATCCAGTGGCCTAGCATTTATCATGGAATAAGCAAGCAGGAAGTACAGAAGCAGAATAGCTAGCCAACTGGGAGCAGATACTTCCAATATGCATCACGGTGACCAGTGTTTTCTAAAAATTTAAAGTAACAAGAATAGCAACTGTACTATTACTTGGGCAACTAACAGGCCAGGGATGGGGGGGCATTTTCTGCTATAATTAAGTCATTAAATTGTTTGCTTCCTTCAGAACTTGAAATGCATCTGAAGATGTACATATTATTTATATACTTCGGATAATAATAAACTTCCCAGTCTATAGCACTGCTCTCAGTATTCATAAGCTATTGCTTATATTTTTTGAGGAAAATGATAGAAACAGTTGTAAAGGATTTCTAATCAGTGTCGATTTCTGACAAGTTGCCCTTTCTTCCCATCACTGTCCTTTTCGCATTTTCTTTCTAATAATGGTTGTTTGGTACATTTCCTAAGCATGGCTGCTGTAACGAACTTGAATCAATTCACAGAATTAAGTCTACATTTATTGTGATTATTCTGATTGTCCTAACCAGACAATTTTCATTTTTATGACAGTAATTTAACCTATCTTAGAGGATGATTTGGTTTTTCCATTGGTCTAGTTCTATTTTTGATCTCTCAGGGAAATTTAAAGCATGTGTTTATATTTTACTTCCTTTGTCAACTTTGTTTCTAGCTATCTTAGTTTTAAATTTCCTACTTAAATTTTAATTTTTCCCCTCTGTGATGTACCCAGTGACTATTTAAAGACATAGTCTAATTGCTAATGTTTTAATCACATACCCTATTATTTTAATGAATTCTTATTGACCATGATACTTTTTTAAACAAGGTCTCACTGTGTAGTCCAAGCTGGCCTGGAACTCACTTTGTAGTCTAGGGTAGACTCAAGCTTGCATGCATAAAGATTAGTGCTCTTAATGAAATGGTTATAAATTCTGTAATTAGATCATTTTGAAAATTTAGTTCTTCCCAAGTATCTGGAAGTAGCAGCATGAATTTTTCTCTTAGATTCATAGGCATGAGTATCTGCTAGGTTAGGGCTTTTCACATTTATGTAAATTAAAGTTTATTTGCTTTATTTATCCATTATGGATGATTCCTTTAGGTATTTTATCATTGTGATACACAACACCAGGAGTGTAACTTATTTTGGCTCATGGTTTGTAGAGGCTTCAGTCCTTAGTTGGCTGGTGGCAAGGCACAGTATCATGGCAGAAAAGCACAGATCTTAGCAGGGCAGGAGGAAACATACCAAAGGATCAACAGGGCAGGAAGGGAGGGGTCATTCCAGGCCACGCCCCCAGGAACTACCTACTTTCGCTAGGATTCACCTCCTAAATCACACTGAGCTATAGATTCATCCACGGTCCCATCTACACCTGAGCCGCATGGCCCATGCATGATCTAGTCACCTACCTTCCCCACTCCCCACCTGTGAGCCCATCGGGCGCTGAGTAGTCATTTAGAAACAAACCACAACAGACGGTTTCCTTTCCTGTTACAGTTTCTTGAAGGTTATGGAGAATTAGAATTTAGGTGATGTTGCTAATCCTACACTTATCTGAAGTGGTTGCTGGACTTTCTTCTTCAATTAGTGATTTTTTTTTTCTTTCAATCTTCTGTTTTTCGTTTTGAAGATAACTGTCTTTTTTTGCGTGGTCAGTTTTTTTATTTTTTTATTTTTAAGCAAACTTTTTAAATTAATTGTATTGAGAAACAAATAGCAATGAGACAGCTTCAAAACCGATTAGTAGGACAGTTTCAATAATATATTGTGTATTGTTGTCTTCTTAGTGGTTATTCCTAGTACAAGATGCAGACATGATATCCTGTCCACAAACACTATTAGTACAAATCTTTCTTCTCGTTGAATTAAGAGAAAGTAACTGTATATCTATCCTAACTATTTTGTATATACAGATACAAAATGCTCCTTCTTAAGAATGATTTTCAGGTTCTTCTCTAAGTGTTAAATTTATAAGAAAGTGAATCAGTCTGGCCTGTTTATAGGACAGTTACACCACATGCTCCTTAGAAATGATGGGGTCGTCCTATTTCTAGACTGAGACAATTTGTATTTGACTTAGAGATACCTGCTGGCTGGCAGAATTGCCAAAGAGGTTTGGCTTCAAAGTCTCCGAGTGAGCAGGCTGTCTGATCCTGAAAGAGACTCTGAGCCGCCCTAGTGACTGTCACCTCTGTTTTTGACAGTGGCTTCAACTTTTTTATTTTTATTTCTATTACATAAACATACTCTCAAAAAGATGCACTGAAAAGACTTAAAAGATCTGAATCATAAGAATAATTTTATACTAATGTCAGTGGTTTAAGGCCCTACAGTGCACACAAAATTCTGTATATAATTCTTGATGATATTGTGTTAGAAATAGAAAACCTTGCTAATGCTATCTTTCTTTCAAATATTTTATAAATAAACCTTTGATTAAATGTAAGAATAAAAATGTCAAGGAACTCACATATTTCCTGCAAAGAATCATTGAACATTAGACAGAAGCCTTCCACTGCTGCTTCAATTAATTTTATATTTTAGGCCAAATAATTCTATATTCCCATAAAAATCAATTTTTTACTTATACAGATAGCTCAAAAGTATTTAAATTTTAGGACTTCTAAATTACATCACTAATAAAAATTTATCACTGATGAGTATTGAAAAATTGCTAAATAACTACTCAATATTACTGGAACATCGCTTTATTTTCAGTGACAATTTTTTTTTTTTTTCTGGAAAAAGCAGCATGGCTTCAATTTCTTTAAGAAATTAACCATTTGCTATCCAGTTTCTCAATAGTCATGGAAAATCAGAGTAGTTACTTTCTATCTTCCAAAGGGGGGTGGATCTTAGAAGGGATTTTTAAGTATTTTTGGAGGGACTTTGTTATTCATTATATGAATTTGAAAGCCTTCTGTTTTCAAGATCCAGTAGAAATTACCTGTAGGTGACAGAAAAAAGAGACAAGAGTGAAGAGAGAGGTAGCCCTTTCTATGGGTGTCATTTTAGCAGGACTATAAAATGAGAGCTACAATCTTCTAGTTACCTCCGATAGGCCTTACCACAAAGCCCAGCTTGTCAATGTCATACGTAATTTTTGAAAAGCTTCCATGTTGGGGGGTTTAGAAGCTGAGGAAGACAGTGCAAGAAACTCATCCAGCTGGTGTCTTATCACACTCCAAAGTCTGAATGCATGTTGTTTCCTAATTTTAAAGTGTTCCTTGCTAAGACTTGAGTTCCTGCCCTTTACATAGTAGAATCCTGCATTTGTAATTGGCATGCACTACTTGTGTCATTAGTTAGTTTTTTGTTCTCCTCTTTAAAATGACTCACAGTATATTCCCTTTAAGCTTTCCTCATTCTACAAAGTAATAAACACTACCAGTATGATATATTAGTTCTATTTTCATCTCTGTTGTGCCACATACTATAAAAATATTTCATTTAAAGTTGAGTTATTCTTGTCTCTGCATCCTTTGGAATATAATTACTGCTTTTGTGCTCACACCTTTTATGAAATAAAGCACTAAACACAACTACTGAGTTTTGTCACTAAAATGGCTTTCCCTTTAAGCACACTTTATAAGGATCTTTCCATGGTATTGGGCTCCTAGCCTCTGCACATCTCTTTCTCCTCTATGGAACCTATTAAGAGGGAGGATAAGTATAAGCAGGGATATCAGTAATTTAGTACAACCTCAAGAGGGTAGAGTTGCGAAGGTGAACATAGGCAAGGTAGAATAAAGCAGGGCTGGTCACAGCTGACTCTGCTTCAGACAGCTCCTGAGGCCTGACGGGAGAAGTGACCTGTGGCTTCCCTAGGGCAAGAACAAACATGTAGCCTGTGCACTTTGCTCTTAGTTAGGTTCAAGTGAATCAGGTGGTGAAGGGAGTCCGAAGCTTGCTCTGGGGAATCCTGCAACAGGGTCAACTTTGTTCTGAACATTGTACAGATATTAATGACAGACCCTCCACAGAAGAAAAACAAGCAAAAACCAAACCAAAGTCAACCAAATAGCAGTGGTTTTTTTTGTTGTTGTTGTTCTTTTTAAATTGAGAAAATTTAGCTTCATTCAAACAGACTTAGGCCCTGATGATTACAGTTTTGGGAAATGGATCAAATAGCCCTTTAAAGATCTTTAGATATCTGTTAATATTTTTTTGTGGAATTGTTTTAGAAAGGGAGAGTTGTTTCCATGAACCTTGTTATTTTTCCAAGTTGTTTACTAGTCTCTATTTTTGCATTCTGAGAAGAGTAATGTAATCCTTAAAAAGGAAGGAAGCACCACTTGTGTATTTTTCATTAGGATGGCAAAAGAAATAGTCTCAGAGTCAGTGGAGACCTTTAGAGATGGTTGACTTAGAAATTCTAGGGTTTGCATTGTAGAAGAGTGATAGCATGAGATGTTTGGCCAAGGGTTGAGGGTTGGGTAGCTTGACAAGAGGCTTAAGGCAGAGCATCCCCTGTGAGTGTGGAGAGAAGTGAAATTCCTGAGCCACTTGCATGAAGATATGAGCTTGAAGAGAGAGTACATGCAGCGGGCAATGCCTCAGAGCCCCTGGGCTCTGTTCATAGTCTGGTTCTGTATCATAGGTCATTAACTTACTAGTTTTGTGACTTTGGAAAGTTTAGATCTTTAACCTGAAATTCTAAAGAAGGTGAGAGTCCCAACTCTATAGGGATTTTTTTTTTCTCAATGGAGCAGTTACTCAAGTACTTAGTAAGTATACTAACTCTTTAAAATCATTTCAACGTATTTCTGAGACTCTGGAGATGGGAAGAGAGTGCGGGAAAGGAGGAGACCCGAGGGAAGAGCAGCGAGAGAGAGTAAAAATGATCAAGATGCCACATGTACGTGGACTCATTCCCCAAGTTGAATGCAATTGTTGTGCATTGCAAACATATGCTAATAAAAACACTCCAATAGTGCAATACAGGAATCCTACCCTTTAAACACAAGGTGCTTTGCAGGACATTAAAGATCTAATGACAACAGTGACCCTTCACAGAGGAAAGAGGAGTAGCAGATCTTTTGGGGAGTACCAGAGTTTTATATACTTAATCTAAATTATAATAATGGATGCTGAAGCAGAAAAGGTAGATAGCTTGACTATGATTCTAATTAATTGGAAGACCTACTGTGTTTATGAAGACAATTTCACTTATCCACTAACAACTGAAAGTGACTGAATTAATATTCCATTTATCAGGCTTATCCATCTCCCTGTGTTTCTAAGGCAGGCATTTATTGTAATTGCTGAAATTCAAGATATTATGAAAAAGTAGTCAGTGTGGGACTTTACTGTACTGTGCTTTCTAACTGCCAGGGCCACGTGACACGGACAGCTAGTGCCATGGTTCTCCAGGTCCTACAGGTGAATGCTGAGATTAAGCGCTCCGCTTTCCTCCATTGTTCTAAGCAGGTTCCTGAAGATTCAAATGGCCCTGTGGTTCCTTTCACTCTGCATTCATCAGGAAATATAATTAGATTAAAGATAATTAGCTATTTAGTTTTGATAATGCTCTCCCAAATTCATGTCTGCTACTACCTCAAGATAGAACATTTTTCAAACCAGAGTCTTTATTGTTATAATCAGTGAAGAAGAGGCCCTTAAGTACAAGACTGACATCCTTTTCAGGAGGAGCAGATGCACAGGAAGACACTGGAGAAGAGCCACAGGAAGGGCAGCAATGAAGAAAACTCACAGTGGCACTTCTACAAACCAAGGAAGCCTGGGGAGTGCTCTGGTCCAGAAGAAGCAAACACAAGGCAGAAGAAAAATATTTTGTGGCTCAGTCTGCCCACAGGGCAGGGCCGGTGTGTGGTGCTGGGGACTGAACCATGGTCCCCTGTACCTGCCTAAGCTCTAAGCTTGCCTAAGCAGGCACTTTAGACCAAAGAGTTGTCTTGCTAGCCCAGAAGAAAGATTCTTTCTGCAGCTTTTAGAGTGCACACCTACCTGTTAGCAACTTGATTTGGGGCATCTGTCCTTTACAAGTGTAGGAAAACAAGTATCTAGAGTTTCTCACTTTACCCAATTTGCAGTCATTTTTTAAGCCCAAGGTAACCAATATGGAAATCATTTCCCTTCCACCTGCACTTCATATGTAAGGAATAAAAAAAATAAATAAAAACAAATCAGTGTAACTTTTCTCCTAACACTTACATTCAAAGCATTTGTTATAATCTAGTCTTGTGATTTTCTATATGACTTATTGGCTCTCGAATATCTATGAAATGCATGTACATCCCTCAAAAAAGTGGTGTTCTTGCAAGAAAAATGAATTTCATTGTGTATTGAAGTATTTCTGTATCTCCATTATGACTGTAATGGGAAGCGTCTATTATTATTGTAGAAGACTTCCTGGCTGTTTTTCTTTATGCATATGCCATTAGAGTTACTGCAAAGAAAATTTTAAAATATTTGTTAACATTGAAATTCTGTCTGTTTCCCTGAGCTATCTTCTGTCAAACCTAATACTCCAATATTTTGTCATTGTTCATTTTTCACAAGGGTAACTTCACAAGATAAGGAACAGTCTTAAAAGACAAGTGCTTCAATCTTAAAAGATAACTCTGCTTAAAAATTCTGTTTGATGACAAATAGATTTTTAGAACATTATCCTTAGTAATCTCATTTCCAGAGGTCAAGGTTGGCTGTTACTGCCTTTGCAAATTAGGAATAAATTGTTTTCTGTTTGCTCCACTGTTTTCCTTAAGGGACAGAACAATGAATCTTTAAGTAGCAAATGATACATGTAAAAATACATGCCGGCAGAATAATTGAGTTATGCCATGGCAGAAGTATGTGCTTTGACAGTAATTTAATGGTGTTCTTTCAGAGGCCCTGCACTGGATGTCCAGGAATTAGTGACATATGTTATTTGGATGGTGGGAACTTGTGTTAGGGAAGCCATCAGAATTCTGGTGACAATAATCAGAATAATACAATGGCACACTAATTTCTTGTGTGAATGTACATTGTCTCTGGGGCAAGAGTTTTAGATATCCATAGTCAGAATAAGCAACAGTGCTAACACACCTAAAAGATGACATTTATAAGCCTCCTTTACAGCATTCACAATGTATTGTCATCTTGACACATCGTGTTGTTCAAGGGTTCACTGAAGAATCTGTGAGAAAAAAAAAGAAAATCTCCCATGAAGTTGTTGAAATGTTTTATATTTATGATGTTATCTGAAATGTTTCCCCTAAAGAATTCTTTGGGTTTCTAAGCATTCTCTCTAACATATCTTGGTATAGGAAGAAAGAACTGAATGAAAAGAAAAACAACTAAACTAGAAGTGAGGAGAGTAAAGTTTAACTACTTCAATCACCAGCATCTTCTGAAGACCATTGTAATTAATTTCTTCTGCCTAAACTCACAAAAAAATTGGAAAATATTAATGGACAGTAATTATCCCCGTAAGAGTTTCCTAGATCTGCTATAACAAATTAGCACAAACTAGACGACTTTGGACAGGAGAAACATTATAATTTCCCTTTATTTGTAGAGGGTATGTCTGTAGACACACAGCGGATGTCAAAAACTGCAGGTAGTGCTGGACCCTATGGATACCCCCTCCTGGATGTGTATCATCCCTTACGTGAAGTAACTAGAGTAGTGTCTCTTGTTTCAGGGAATTCTCTGCTGAAGTTTTTATATAGGCTCAATGCTTTCTGGTTCAGGAATGTTTTCTATTCATGTCTTCCACACCTAAATGTAATAACTTTACCAGCTTACCTAATCCCTTATACCTTGTAGCTATAAGCTTTAAAAATTGAAATGTAATAACAAAACTATCACAAATTTCCTTTTCCTTTTTTGTGATATCAAAGATAGAAGGATCAAGCTTTGTATGAATTGTAGCAGCTCCTCAACACATCTGTTGTTGTTGTTTTCCTTTAATCAATAAATTTAATTTTCCCATTCATAGGATGTATAGCTTTTCTTTGGCATTTTGGAATTTCCAGCACCCCGACTATTGCCCTCTGGAGACATTACTAAGTACAATGTGGGCTACTGTAACACAAGCATTCAGATGCCACAATGGGGAATCTGTACTCTGAAATGTCTGTTATGTAACTAATATGGAAGTGACATACACACGGTGACTACACTAGAAAGGGGGTGATTCACATTAACAGTGTGAGATTTCATCATGCTACTCAAAATAGCACAGGATTTAAAACTTATGGATTGCTTATGTCTGGATTATTCGGTATATTGTTCTCAGGTACAAGTGGACTGAAGGTGTGGAATGGAACACTAAAGAAAGGGGACTACCACAGTGTGTCACAGTTCTGGAATCTGGAAGCCCCAAAGCATGCTAGTGGCCATTGTACTTTTCTGAATGTTCTAAGGAAAAATCCATTCCATGTCTCTTTGCTGTGTTTTTGTTACTTTCATAAATCTGTGATTTTTTTTTTTTTTACAATAGATAAATCCCTCTAATCTCTGCATCCCTTTCAAATGTTTTCCTCATTTGGTCTCTCCCCTAAAGATTTTTCCTTCTTTGTTTCAAAAGAGCATCCAAGATACCCTCAATCGAGAATGTTCTCACAGTAAGATCCTTAGTTGCATCTTCATTGACAATATTCCAGATGAGCTCACTCTCACACTTGCCAAAGGTTAGGGCTGAGGTAAATAATGTGCAGAGACAGTACTCAGTCTACTACTATAAGTCCATGCATTGAAAAATGGCAAATGCAGTTAGTGGTAGAGGTTTATTAGATGTGCACAGGCATGCTAAAGGGCTGAGGAGATAGCTCAGTGGTCTAAGCGCCTGCTTGGCAAGCGCAGGGATCCAGTTTTTTGTTGTTGCTGTTTGTTTGTTTTTATGTATTTAGTACAAGGTATACACAGTCTCATTGCACAGGTCAGACTTCTAGTGATCCTCCTGTTTTCAGCCTCCCTAGGGCTGGGATTACAGGCACACGCCACCATGCCCAGTCTCAATCACCTTCTCAGTGTACCCAGGGTGTGGGCCTGCAAGGCTTGTGGGGAATCAAACCCCAGTCCCTGCACCTGCATCAGCAGATGTTTTAATCCACTGAGCTATCTGGCCAGCCAGCCCTAAGGCCCAGGTTTGATCTCTAGCACCGTATGCGGTGCCACCGTGCCAGCCACTGAAACCGGGCATGGTGATGCATGCCTGTAATCCCAGCCCTGGGGAGGCTATGACAAGAGAATTACTATGAGTCAGAGCTGTGTAGTAATAACCTGTAATAAATAAATAAATAAATAAATAAATGATTTTTTTTTTCAAGTACTGAAGTGTTATGTTTCAATGGGGCACAAGAAATTTGAGATGCATTTTTTTGTTTAATTTACAATATTATAATATTGCAATCCAAAATGTACAACTTAAAAAAAAAAAAAACCATAGGCAGGATATCTGTCTGTAGCTCTTTATCACTATTCTAAATTGGATACTCGCTTCACAACCCAGGTGGGCTTAGGAGTTGATAAAGTATCTGACATTCAAAGATGCATCTGAGCACACAACAGAAAGTTCACCCTGCTCCTGCTTGGAACCCTCTGATAGATAGTCATATTTGCAATCTCAGCTGCTCATTCTGCTCTTCGTGGAAAATAAATGGCTCTTGTAAAGAATATTAATTACAATAAACTTTTCCATTTAATAAAACTCAACCTTTCAAAATGGGACTGCAGGTGAAATTGGAGAGCAGAGGTGAAGGGCATAGCGGGGTAGGCAGCCCATTACACCAGTGCTTCGCCGAGAGCAGATGGTGTTCAGGATCCGTCCACTTGGGCTCACTCCATAATAAAGATTAAACTTGCATGTCCCCGTATGGAGGTGCGCTCGGCTGGCTGCCAGTGTTCGGAAACTAGCTCTTGGCCCACCTTGTTCCATGTGAAGTTTGTTTCTCTCCCCATTTGTCTAAATAATTTCATATTGCTAATAATAAATCTGTTCATTAAGAAGGTAAAATTTAAGGAAAAATGCTAACTTTATGTCATCATTATTTTTCTGTTCTATGAGCCCGTAAATACTGATCGGCGATTTTTTTTTTTTTGCTGTTGTCCCAGATCTTAATTTTACAATAATATTTTGAGCCACGCACGTGTTTTAGCCATAGCTTTTTGTTAAGGCACTTGAAGTTGATAATTAGACAATGAATACAGGCTTTTTTCTACCCCTGAGAAGCTAGCCTTGCAAGTGAAGAAATGTGGGTGTTCTAACAAGGTAGCAGCTGTAACTGAAATTCTAACACACAGCAGGGAGTCCAGCCCAAGGCGGTTTCATTCTTCTCATGAGTTGGCTGGGAGCCATTATTTTCAGGGGATAAAGAAGAACATTGTTCCTGCCTATGACCACTTGTGAGTTTCCATGGGAAGCCCACACAAGACCTTGGGGTGATTGTGTGCCCTAAAGAAAACAACCAGTTGATTTTTGAAGCAGTCTGTGTAAGCCTGAATTCTTGAAAGCATTCAGGTGACCGGAGAATCAAAGGAATATAGTTTTGAAGCATGACTTAAAACCAATGATACAATTAACCCCAGGAGAGGCCAGCTTCTTTCTGTCTGTGTATATATCGGGTTTCCGGCAGATTATTAGACCCTATCTGAGGGACTGACCTGCATTTGTTCAGCAACAATTCATTTTCAATCTCTAATAATTTCTTATAATCTTCACTAAGTACTATTTTTTCTTTTCTTTATTCCTCTTCTTTGTTTCGTTGCATTAAAGACTGAGCCCCGGGAACTTCTTATTGAGCTGCAACCCCAGACCTTAAAAAACGTTATTTTTTAGACAGGATCTTGTTAAGTTTCTCAGCCTGGACTGTGATTTACAATTCTGCTTTAACTTAGCAGAGTGCTGGGATTAAAGGCAGGCAGTGCAACACCCAGCTACTGAGTGCCATTTTTAAAACTGGTTTTGTCAATATATAATATAGACGCAGAAAAAATATTATATTAAAATTTTAAAGGGACAGTGCTGATTTCATCAAAATGCCTACACTTGTGTGACCCTCACAGGTCATGAGACACCCAGGAATACAGTTTCCCCTGTCTCCTTCCACTCACCAGCCCTTTTACAATGAGTGGCTACGCTGACTTCTGACCTAATCAAATTTTATCTCCTTTGTATCAGTAAAATTGACAATATAAACATTTTCTGGGCCTTTTACATTAGCATTATGTTAATGAGAATCCATCTGTGTTTTTCTGTGAGGTTATAACTTGCTTATTCTCACTGTTCCATTATAAAGGTGTGGAAGATTTTCATTATCAAATTTACTGCTGGCATATTTTAGGTGGTTTCTTTTTTGAGGCAATGTTGAATAGAGCTGCAAAGAACGTTCTAGCACAGTATTTGTATATCACTGTATAAGGCTTATAGATTCTAGGGTAGAATGTCGGGAACACTTTTCCCTGAATTTCTATTCAGCATTGTAAAACCACATACATCTGTAAGGTGGCTCTTTCTGCTGCCTACATGTATGTTAATATGTGATGTTGTTCATATCTACACTTAGTTGGAGAGCTGCTATATCTTGTCTTTGCCCACTTCCCATTGCTATGGTCAAGTTGCTGGCATAAAGAACTTAATGAAGGAAATATTTATTTTGGCCTATGATTTCAGAGCTTTCAATCCATGTATAGCTGGCTCCTATGCAAGAACATCATTGGTCCATGGGCACCACTGAGGAAAGCCACTCTATTCATGGCAGCCATGAAGCAGAGAAGGGGAAAGAGCCAGAGATGAAGGCCACAGGGACAAGACTCCCACTCAAAGGCTCACATACCCTGGTGACCTGCCACATCTGCGTAGGCAGTGCTTCCTAACAGCACCCTTAGTTAATGCACTCATCAATGGTTTAATTCATTCCATAAAGTTAAAACTCAGGTTCCATTCATTCCTCAAGTTCCACCCCATCAATACAATGAGGTTTTTGGGGAATGTGATGGATCCAACCACAACGCTTTTCACGATTGGACTTCAAAGCATCAAAGCATGATTGTCCCAGGACTTACTGTGTAGATGAATTGTGATTTTTACAGCTACTATTATTAAAATTGTGCTTGTTCATTTTATCTCCTCAAAGTTTATCAATCCCTTTCTTTCTCTGCTATACAATGCCATTCTTTACTTTGGACTTCTACTTTTCATACCATTTATACAGGTGCATCCACTGCTTTCAGCTTCTGACACCTCTATGTAGTGCTACCTAATATCCCACCAAAAGGTGGGAGGCCAGTAGCAAATAACCCCATTTCTGTCAATGGTTGAAATTCTCAAAGTTGAATGACGATGTGATTGCTTCAAAATACTCAATGCTAAATTTCCACCAACCACCTATATTCATAAATAAGTTTTTGTCCATTAGTCTTCCTCTGCCTCAACATCCATATGCTTTCCAGGCCCTAGTTTTTACATTTACAAACTTTTGCTCTTAAAAATGATCCTTAGGGCAGGCCAGATAGCTCAGCAGATTAAAGCACCTGCTTAGGCAGATGCAGGAACCTGGATTCGATCACCACTATGCTGTGCCAGGCCTATCTCCTGGGTACACTGAGACTGAGCTTGAGACTGGACATGGTGGCACATGCCTGTAATCCCAGTGCTTGGGAGACTGAAAACAGGAGAATCACTATGAGTCCAATCTATGTAGTGAGGCTCTATAGAGCCTGTACTAAATACATAAAGAAAAAAAAAAAAAAGATCTTTAACCTACATATTTGTTACAACCAATGTTCATCATTCTGTTTTTTTAGGACATTTTAAAAAATGCATACAGTTTGGTATACTGTGTGTAATATGTTGGATTAGAAAGCACATCTTAGCAACATGTAGATGTATTTGAAACTCCAAATGCCTTCTGTAGTGTTTACACATGATCTAAACTTATGGATTACAGCTAAAATATTGTTGACAGATTTTACTTCAAGTGCTGTTATTTTCGGTTATGGAGTTGATGCAGTTGTCTCTTATTTGTCATGCTATAGATGTCATGTACAATGAAGGCAGCTATTGATATGCAAAGTAACATTCTTAGCCAGTATTGATTCCTGATAATTTCCTTTGCTATTACTGCATTAAAGATGGCATGCTTTTCTTTTGAGACCAGCTAAGCTGGAAATGCTGTCCTCACCTGGAGAATAAGGCATTAGCCAGCTTTTCAGAGGGCATGAAGTTATGTTTATACAATATTCTAATCCTGCACATGTCAGAATTTAGTCAAGGTAGGTAATACCAGCTTCATATTACTGATCGGAATCTTTGAAAAAATGCAAGGTCTCCCTCCTACAAGCTGGTCAGTGACCTCGCCTCCCTCCAGGCTGATTGCCAATGCATGGTACTTTGCTGAGTCTGCAGAGAGGCCTCTGGAATGCTTGTGTAACTGCGAGATAAATTATGTTTCCACTCTCGATGTGCATTTTCAAAATTCTTAGCATCAAGTCTTATGCCTTGTTCATTTCCTTCAGCTTTCTTTTTACTTTTCAAAAACTGAACAGCACATGTATCAAATGTGTTAAATTGATGACTTCACTTGCTGTTATAAGGTACCTCTAGTACTTATCCCCTCAAGCCTGAGGGCCTGAATTTACTTCACAGGATTGTAAGTGCTGGAGGTTTAACTGGTGCATGTGCAAAGTGTTTGTCTAAAACTCAAGAAATCCTGAACTCCTGTTCTCTTTTGTAGCTATCAATCCTAAATTACAACTTCAGCTTTATGACATTGACAAGGGGCTGTTGTAAAACACAATTGTTGTACAGGTTTTATCCTTCCTACAATGAAAAGGAAAAATGTGTGTACTAACCTTCAATAAACATTTAGAAGATTATATTGAAGGCTCTCCCGATCTGGTAGAAACCTGTCAGAAGTATTGCTGAGTGTACAACCTGCAGGAGAGAACTAATATGACTGGCATACTTTATTTCTCAGCTTATAAATATGACTCCTCCAAGACAAATGCACTGCTACAAATAAAAAGGAAACTCAAAAAGATTTCTGACTCAGAATACAAAGATGTATGAAGTAAAATAAGAGGTGTTAACATATATTATGTATTATGTTATACATAGCATATATATTAACATCTCTTTTCTTTCTGTGCTCCAGCATTTGAAGTCTAAGTTTTCACAAAATGCTGTCTATCTTGTTTAGAATGCCATGAGGAATTAATTGCCCCAAATAGAGCTCATATGCTTTTTGTGATTCACAAAGCATAATACTTTGTCTGGTCTTTGAAAGTCTTAAGTCCTTCTTAGACTATATATGCCACACCCACCAACACTTAGAGGAAAATGGTCTAGTTTGAATTGATAAGTCAAGAACTAGTTATGAATGTGAAGCCTGCAGTCTTCATAGCGGGCTTAGTGGGGTATATCAGTGACCCATTCCATATTGGGAAGTTGGTCTCCATGCAGGGCACCTGTGTATTCTCTAAAAAATAGTGTATAGTATTTTTAGTCCCTTAACTTTCACCGATGAGAGTGCAGGCTCAGCGTCACTGTAACTCTGAACAGAATGAGCAAAAGAACAATAGAGGTTAAGAAAGATTTTTTTACAAAAAATGTGAAGAAAAGTATATGTGTCATTAGAAATGTACAACTTATGAGAAGAAATCTCGAAACAAAATCCTTCATTTTGTAAAGTGATACTCAAGCATTCATTTTCAAGGAAACATACTAACATTGACTTTAACCAAATGTAGTTGTGATAGAGGAAAACAGTGTAAAGAGTAACACCATTTAACAATATAAGGAAAGAAGGCTGCAGAATGGAGAGACATCTTCCTTCCAGGCATAGAGATATCATTATCGAAGTGTCAGTTAAACACACGTAGGGTTTTTTGCTCTTTAAAATATTGTGAAAATATAATTTCCATTGTCACATTGTAGTTAAAATGATATATATTCCAAAATGGGCATAATTCATTTCATGTACTTTTGACAGTTTTATCATATTTCTCAATGTTATAGGTGTTAGTCTCTCTCTCTCTGGTAACTGAAATGAGCATGTGTCTTTCTACTGACACTGCATAAGTTTGTAAAGCATATAAACCTGATTAATACTCATAATTATTATTATAACTCAAGAAAAGATTAGGTAAAGTCTATGTGCTTTATGATTTTTCCCTTGGTAGAAAGCATGTAAAGAAAGGAGAATTTTTAAAAAATTATTCAGGCGAGGTGAGGGAGATGGCTCAGTGGAATAAACACTTCCCTGGCAAGTGCAAGGGTCTGAGCTCAATCCCTGGTTTGGACAAAAAAAAAAAAAAAATCAGTTACAAATTTCTGAATACAGGGCCAGGGTTTTTTTTTTGTTTAGTTCAATAGCATAAGCAAGGTTCCAACTTTGATCCCTGGTACCAAATAAATAAATAAATAAATAAGAGCCATCCAAATAGCTATACAGACTAAAGTACCTGCTTAGGCAGATGCAGAGGCCAGGAGCTGGATCCCTGGGCCTGCTGTGCTGGCCCTGCCCCCAGGGCCCGCTGAGATGGCAATTGAGACTAGGCATGGCGGCATGCACCTGTAATCCCAGCACTGGAATTGAGACTAGGCATGGCGGCATGCACCTGTAATCCCAGCACTGGGAAGGCTGTAAGCAGAAGGATCACTATGAGTCAGATCTACACAGTGAGACCCTGAACACCAGGTACACCCTGTCCTAAATGCAAAAAATAAATAAATAAATAAAATTTTAGATGATTTGAAATTTGGATTGGATGACATTGGTTTGTTGAATTGAAGTTTCCTATCTTTGAAATTAGTTCTCCTCTGCCCTTTAAGTCTAATCTCTTTGGCCCCATGTGGAATACATTACATGCTGTAGAGTTGTGAAAACAAAATAGAAAAACGTTATTGTTCAGCCCCCTCTGCTAGTATTGTTTGGCCTGGGTGTCATATTTATGAGCATCATTGCTATATGTAACATACATTTCTTTCACTGAACACTCACAATTAGAGTGAAAAATAATTAGTTTAATGTCCACTGAATAGGGGAAGAATACTCATTGCTGAAATTTGAAACAAACTGATCAGTGCCACTAAGCTAATGTTTAGGCAGAGCTGAAATTAGAAGTTAATTCAGCTGATACTAGTGTTTGCTTTACAGTTCCAGCAGGCTTGCTGTATTTTTCTCTCTGTGTGAAAACGGGATACACCCTTAGTTCTTACTTGTGGATGGAGATTAAACACTTGTGGTTTTATCCAAAAAGCTCGATTTTTCCACTAACCAGATTTTTCTTGCATGACAGTTTCACGAAGTCCTCTCCTGCATTGAGTAGAGTTATTCCCCTTTAATCTATAACTTCTGATGAGTTTTCAGAAACATAGCATACTTAATACCATCAGAATTTCTGTTCTTTGATTTTTCTTTTCTTTTTTTCTTTATCTCTTTCAACAGACGAGCAATAATAATGCTCCTTCATATTGCGCTTATGTTTGTCCAACATATTTCTGCATCAAACCTCACATTTATTTGGAGACATTCAAGTTATTATATTTAAAAAGTAAAGTAGTCATTTTCTCAGTTGTCTTACATGAGCTCTCTGAATTTCAGTAAGCTCAGACATTTTGCCAGAGGTTGCAAAAGAGAGAAGCACCTATGTATTCATGAATCTTGACTCCTGACCAGGCCTTTTCTCCTTGGTCCTTTTTTTGTTTTTTGTTTTGTTTGGTGCTAAGAATCCAACTCAGGACCTCCAACTTACCAGGCAGGTGCTGTCTCTGAGCTAAATCGCCATCCTCTGTGTGACGCCTCTGGATTCGTGGTTCTTACAGGGAGAAAGGGGGCCTCGCAAGAGACAGAGACGTCTGCGGTTGAAACGAGGCCTGCGATGGCTCTGGTGGAGCTCATCCACAGGCGCTCTGGAGATGGCACCACATCACCCAGGGCAGGAAGCAGATTTCCTCACTGAAAAATGATCTGACTGAAAATGCCCATAGTACTGATTTTGCAAAAAAAATTTTCTTCTAGAAATATCTATCAGTATTCCATCTTTTATTTTCCTGTGGCAAAGAGCAAATCCTGATTTGAAGAGGTCACTCTGACCATTTGAACCTAATCATCTACTGATTAAAAAAAATCACATTAGCAGAAGAAATGCACTCAGATTCTGAATATGAACAATGTAGGTTAAGAGTTCTAATTCTTCTATCAAATAATGTGTTTCCCTTGGACATACTAACCTGAGTGTGACTTCTCTATGCCTTAATCTCATCCGCTGTAAAAGGAAGGGTTATTCTTATCTTACAGATTTTATACAGGGCTAGAAATTCTCATTATTTTCTTTCCCATGCCTCTGTCTCAACTCTTCATTTTGAAGCATAAAGTCCACAAGATGCTTAGAGATATCCTGTTGTGTTGACCTATGGGCTTTACTCATTATCTGTACTTTAGTATTAACAACAAGATCTATGTTGCAAACCACCTTTCCCTTGTAAATACAGCAGCAAGAGTCTACCTACTTCAGGAAATGTCTGTCTTTCAGAGCTTCAAAAGGATCCCCCTAGATGAGTAGCATAATTGAAAGAAATTATGATTCATTGATTCACTTCACCCTTGTCTGTCTTCCGCAGAATGAGAATGAGCTGAAAGCATGGTAGTCAGTCTTTACTGAAGCCCCCAAAGGGGACAATGAAGCCATACAAGAAAGAGAATAGATATGCAATTAGTTAGAATTGGGTTCAGTCCCATTTGCCTCTTTTGTAGCTATTTATTTCTATGCTTCACTTAATGTTTCGGAGTCTGAGTTAGGTTTTCTGTAAGATAGTGCTGTCTTAGGAATTAAAGCGAACAGCATATGTAGAATATTCTTAGCTATATGATCATCAAATGGTAGTCAGTTATTTGGTGCAATTCCGAAGTACATTTAAGTGATTTATTATGAGACTACCTAACAGAGGCCTAAAACTATGGATAATACAGAATCCTATTATTGTCTTGTATATACCTAAGATAAAAATTAATTTATAAATCAGACACAGGGATTAACAACTAAAAATAAAATAAAATATTCATTATTTATTAGCATATACTACAATAAAATTGCCAGCATAATTACTCCTGCACTTTGAGGCCATTGTTAAGCAAAGTAAAGAGAGAGAGAGAGACAGCGACAGAGACAGAGACAGAGACAGACAGAGATGGACAGACAGACATACTGAGAGGCAGAGAAAGAGTTACTTGAGCACAAGAGCTGAGAACCCAGATAGTCGATCTGGTTCTTGCCAGTCTAGTACATGACTGATGCGAGGAGAGCTGATGTAACACAGTTCTGCTGCACAAAGGGATCGCTCATATCCTGGAAGGGAGGGCGAGGGCCAGAGTAAGGCAATGCAAACCTTTGTCACACCACTCAGAATGGCCCACACTTTTAAATGTATCTTGTACTCCTAGAATTTTATATGCAATATTCTTGGAACACAGTTGATTGTGGGTAACTAAGAAATGCAGAAAGCTGAATCTCAGAGGGGAGAGAAAATATGTCAATGCAAAGTTGTTCCAAAATATTTCTGAATAGTTCCTTAATACATGAATCTAAAGGATGTGTAAAAAGAGATGTTAACTAGAACATCTGCAGATTCACACATGACTGCTTTAGTGGGGAGGACAAAGTCATCCACAGTTCTATTGTCCCTGCTTTTAAATCCACTAGTTTACAATTCTGTTCATCTCTCTACCTATTTCATTGATGTGTAAGACTCAGTATATATTTCTTATTAATGGAATATGTGAATAAATGACTTTGTCAAAGTCTTGGAAAGAATTATTCTAAATATTATTCTAACTACCTGAGTCTGAAAATCTGATTCTAAATAAAATCAAACAATTCTTATAAAAATGGTGACATGTTGAGACCAAAAGCTAAAAATAACTTTGCTTAAAAGGTGGTGGAAAAGTCCAACCTTCCCCTTCCCTTTGCCCTTAATGAAAGATAATTTCTCCTCTTTCTTTTTTATGTTCTATGGAATTGCAGTTTACAATGGCAGATGAAGTGGAAGGAAACAAGGAAGTCAGGAATATTTATGATCCTCCTTCCTCAGATGCCACTAAACAGCAGAGGGATTAGAAGTGAAGATAGAATGGAGACCCTGGATAGACAGAAGGGGGTGAGCACATTTTCCACAAGTTCCTAACATAGTTGGAAGTCCTTCCACACCTCATAATGCATCCACTTTACTTTTGATTTTAAAAATAATAACCCATAATTTATCTCAGGTACAATTAACCTTCCAAGAATAAGTAATACTTATATCATATGGGCTCCTATACCCTCTGAAACTCACTTATTTCATCTCCCCTCTACTCCCTTGAGAAGCTTGTGTGTAGGATTTCAGGCACTCATGGACATGTTTGTTAGAAGGCAGGTATATCAGAATCTCTAGATCTTTCCCAGAAAATGAAATGCTAGGCCAAGGGATAGAAGAACACTTTTGAAGACATGAAGTCATAAGAGAATCTAAATATTGGACCAAAGAGCTGCACAGACCCATATTGTCTTTAGTGGGCTGTCTCTTCTTTCCATAGGATATTTTCACCAAGCTGTTGTGCATATATTAAAAGTATTATCAATGAAGGCTATTTTTCATTGTTTTTGATTGCTGTAGGAGAATATACAAGCCTCCTTCACTGATTCATTGAAAAGCACTGTTCCCTTCCTCGGGGAGCTGTTATTTCAATAAAAACAATGGAATCAGTTAGCATAGGTAATAAAATAATTATAGTAATTTATTTTGGCTATTAAATGTTGCGTCCCCTTAGCTAATCATCCACTTCAAGCTATTATTCAAAATGTTCTGCTCTTTTTGCCTTTAAGTTAAACATCATGAATTTCTATGCACTGATAAATCCAAATCTAATAAATTCCTGATGTGTTTTCTTGTGCTGTGACTACTGACAACTCTCTCTATCTTGTTAATTCAGTGTTACTCAACACCAGTAAAAGATGTTTTCTCATACAATATAAAAGCAAAGAATTACTTGTTTTCTAACTTTGTAACAAGTTACAAGTATATTTAGCCTTCATTACTTTACGACTACAGAGCCTTCTGTGTTTATAAACACAAGCAGTTTTTGAGGAGATTTTAATCATGAGCCCTTAGAAGGAGCTGCTCTTTCTAAAGCGACCCCAATCATCTCTTGCCAACGTGTAGGCTGTGAAAGAATACCTTTCAGGATTCAAAACCCTCATGCATGCTTCACCATATGACAGAGTCAGGCTTCTAATTAATTTCAGTTCTATTCAGCGTCACATCCATTTCATTTTGATAAGGTCTAAACCAGGCATATCAAATCATCTGAAAAGTACGGAGTTGTTTTCCTGTTCAGGAGGTGTATTAAGTGAATTGTACAGAGACAAACAAAAATAGCATTTCTGAATTTCATTTTCAGACTCCAGGTCATTAAACAAAAGAAATGGCAGAAATAACTTTAAATATTTTCTTTATTCATCACTTAAAACTCTGTACATCTTTGTGTTATTATTAACTCCCTTTAAAAGGATATCTTTCACTTTTAAACATTTTTCCATCCTTCATGTTTCTGAACTTAACAAGGAAATCTATGTGTTTTATCAAAAAATATGGATAATTGTTGGAAAAACTTGTTCTTAGCATCAGTTCTAAGGATAATTTCCAAATTGAAAATATGACTCATCTGAAAACTTTATTTCCTAATCGTATTTGCATTTTAATCATTATTTTCAGTGCATAATGAGTTTCAGACCATTTCAAAATATCTAAATCTCTAGTGATACTTTGGCTCTGTTTCAGAGATTTCCAGAAATTTGTTTTGAAGTGGATAGTCTTCATTAATTTTCTAAAATGTAAAGTAAAGGAATGGATTGACAAAAACCCTTTTCTTTCATGCCAGGCAAATTGAGGCATAGGTCATCAGTGTGCAGGGTCAACCTGGGTTAGGAAATGAGCTCAAAGTCAGACTGAAATATGTACGGAGACCCTCTCTCAAGAAAACAATACTTTATAAAAGTACTCATATTTCTTAGTGAAAAATACACTTTTCTAGTTGAAATTGAAAACATGGTTCTGATTTAGAGTCCAGTAAGGATTTTGGTTTTATATAACAAATTAGTATTTGTTAATATCTGAAACTTTGAGTAAAAAAATGTCAAAACTTGACCAGATGATTGGATTAAAAAAAAAAAGAAAAAAATCAAGTTAGGCACAATTTCTTGGACCCAATGGGGTTTTTCGGTAAACATAACCAAATACTAATTGAAATGGATTGATTCTACTTCTTCATTTGTAAAGGGATTATTGGACATTAGAATACATCACCTTTCGGATTATATGTAGTGCATTATAGCGGGAAGAAAGCATCCTAGAAAGCTTGGAGACATTTTTTAAAAGATGGTCTTTGTATGCTAACTAGAACTCCCTATAGGAAAGTATACATAATTTGAGGATGAATTTTGTTTTCAGGGTTACATTGAAGAAAATGAGGCAACTTTGCACTCAGCCAGTAGGGTTCCTACCAGGCAGGGAAGGAGTTAGGATGGGGATCTCTATGTTGCAGGATGGGGACTCCTGGTGGCTTTTTAGGCACTTGGTTTTGTAAATAAAGAATTAAAAAAAAAACACAAAAGGCAGCCAGGGTGTAGATTTACTAAAAATAGAATAAAAGTGCATTCTGTGGAGAAGAGCAGACTGTGTAAAAGGCTCCCAGCAACTTTGAGAATAAAGAGAATGCCCTTGGTATCCAAGATTCCTGGATTGGGTGCCATGTCACATAAATATTCCCAGGAAAAAATTATCCTATCAAGAGCTCTCTCGAGGGCTGAGGAGATAAAAACTCAGTGGTCCAAGCACTTGCCTGGCAAGCGTAAGGTCCCGGGTATGATACCTCGTACCGCGTGCCATGCCGGCCCACTCTGAGCCAGCCACTGAGACTGGGGTGTGGTGGCACACACCTGGATTCCCAGTACTAGGAAGGATGAGACAGCAGGATCAGTATGAGTCTGAGCTGCATAGTGAGACCCTGTACCAAATAAATAAGTGAGTAGGATGGAAAAAAAAAAGAAAAAAACACTCACTTGGCCTCACCTCAGATGTAAATTATTGTATTGAATATGTACTTGGCTTCTCACCAATGCAAACAGAATGGGATTGGTCTGACTCATGTGTAAACACAGGAATAAGAACTGTAGCTATGGATTGACTCATGAACAATACTCAAGCATCATTGACCTGGAGCCACTTGGGGTCCTGTGCTCTGTGTGCACGTCCTCTGCTCCTCAGAAATGTCTCAGGCCACCGGTTCGCCATAGTTTTTGATGGCTTGGGACCTAACAGCTGGTTGTCCAGTTTGTGCCACCCTAATCTTTACCTCACTTATGGGGTCTGGAAGGTGACTAGGATCCTGCAGCCATCTATCATCTGCACATGAAATGACGCCTCCAAGTCACCACCACTAATTCCATGCTTTCTGTTTTCTTTCAAAGAAATCAGTACGTTGCCTTTGTTTTATTTCCCTTGACAAGACCATGGCCAGTCTTTGGATAGCTGTAGTAACAGAAAAGTAACCGTACCAAGAAACACAGTGTATTATAGTGGTTCCAAATTACTGATTCTTTCCCATCCTGTGTACCTATTCTGCTACAGAAACTTGCTTTAAAGTGCTGTGAACACAGCTGATGAATCAAAAAAAAAAATATTTAGAGGAATAAAACACTTAAATTAGTATTTTTTGTTTGCAAAGTCATGTGTTCAATAGCTGAGAGCCAGGAAGTGATTTCAAAAAGGAAATATAAATGTATTGTGATGAATTTAAATAGTAAAATAAATACAAAAAACATTGCATTCAAATTGACTTTATAAATTAGCTACCATCAGGTAGCAATTAAACAAGGTAATACTGGCAGACAAATTCCAGTCGACATAAAATTTGAATATTTTTGAAGATACAGAGCCAGGTAGGTAGCTCAGCAGTCTAAGCACCTGCCTGACAAGTGCAAGGAGCAGGGTTTGATCCCCAGTACTAAATGCTGCGCTGGCCCCAGAACCAGCATGGTGTTGAGCACCTGTAAATCCAGCGCTGGGGAGGCTGAAACAGAAGGACCACTGCAAGTCCCAGCTACATAGTGAGACCCTGCATCAAATAAATACAGATAAAAAAAATAAGAATATAACTAAATCTGTTTTCTTAGACTTAACAGAAATGTTCTGCTAGTGATGAACTTAACCTGCTGGAAAAGCTTTTTATTACACAGTTGGATATCTAAAGCCACAAAATATTTAATATATTTTAGGTTAGTATCCAGGCGTCCCCCTAAAGCCTCATGCAGTCAGCAGGGTGTGGGTTCTATAGTCTGTGATTAATTCATGATCCAGTGCTGAGATTGCAGGTATGAGTGCTATTCCTATGCTGACGTGGGCAATCTGCAGCAGCTGCATATATGTGTGTGTGTGTGTGTGTGTGTGTGTGTGTATATATATATATATATATATATTAAGGTTTTTATGACAAGTTCATACAATTTAAATGACACTGTCATTGTCAGGAAAATTTATAGATGAGCCAATGAAGAGTAATGCATATTCCATTCAAAATGTTTTACTTATTATTCATTTTATAAAGGCTGTTACTCAAAGCTTCCCCTAAATGCTGAAAACAATCATAGAAAAATCTAAATGATAATTACCCGTGTCTTGGATATTTTAATACATCTCCTGTTTCTCTGAAGTTCTAATCCACTTGGAAAAATACCCTAGGAAAAAAGGGCAAGGAATATAAAACCATGCTAATCCACTGAGTAATGTATTTTAAAAAGAAAAAAATAAAATAAAAGGAAAAGACAAAAGAAGCTATTACTTGAAGTTGGGCTTTGTTACAATCACAATCAATAGTAGCAAATTCGTGGTCACAGTTCACCTTAAGTGACATTAATTAAAAGAAAATGGTGTGTAATTAATGTGTAATTAAATTGCAATTCCTAATTAGCTTATTTGAGCTATTAGGGACTTACTATTTAGAGTTCCTGAATATCTAGTAGATTTCTTTTTTCTGACCTTGCCTTAAAATATATTAAGTAGTACAGAGAGTTATATGATAACGTGGAGAGTGGATCCTTGTAAAAATCGTAAAAGGACAGATTGTAACCTGCATCAGGACATTAAGAAAGGAGCCCATCCCAAGGGGACTGAAGCAGCCTGCAGTATAAAGTTATTCCCGCCTTTGTATACGAGCATGGATTTATACACTGACTACTAATAGGTAGGCTGTGGGAAGCATAGGTTGAAATTTAAACTAGAAATGTTAAGACTGCATACCCAGAGAATTCATCTGCTTGTGGCGTTCTGCGATCTGTCAGAAGGATTCAGATGTAGGAGGGACTGAGTGCTCCCAGGGTTGTTCTGTGTCACCTGGACTTGCTGCAGTGACAACTGAAAACTGTCTCCACCTCCAAGTTATCACACCCCGTGTCTCTTCCTACGATTTCACTGAAGAGGGAAATGATGGGGATGATTTAAAGCTTAACCATTGGTCATCTTTTTCATATCTTCTTCTGATGCTAAGAAAGTTTAAAGCAGCCAACAGGGACAGCACTTTGCCACCTGCTGAGCATAGGCATCTGTTCTTCTCTCTATGCTCACCCAGATGCTAGGAAAGGATGCAGAAATTGCCCATCATCATACTGTACTTGTGTAACCAGAGCTATGCACTGTCTTAATACTTCAATTTCCAAAACTTTATTTCATTTAGTTTATGGGCATCTTCATGGAAGATACAATATAGATCCTCAGCAACAACTACAGAAGTTCAATTGTACAGAAGTATTAGTGGAAAGGTGCTGATGAACACCCATTCTCCTGAGGATGTTTTGAGATTAGAATAGGAGGCAGATGGGACCCTAGGGGAGAAAAGACTCTGGCCAGGGCTAAAGCACTGGCATAATGAATGGTTGGTCTCCAAGTGATTTCAATAAGATCTGCCTCAAGTGTGTACCTGTTAAGCTTCTTTTTGCAGCAATAAAATTGAGCCTGCAAAGGGGATGAGGTTGTTGGTTTATTTTTGTTTTAATTTATCATATGGTGATTATGGCATAGAAATAAAGAGAGGAAAAAGCGTAAGCAATAAAACATTAGAACAGGAACCAGCGTGGGGCTGATGAACCTAGAACACAGGACTTGCTGAATTATTGTAACAGGGGAGCCTCCCTGAGCATTTTGTGCTTGTTCCTTACTGGGCTCAGAATTCTCATGCCCAAGGGAGTGTGTTACGTCCTAGAGTTACACTCCGGCCTGGGGATCCTCGAGTCCTTCAGTGTCATAACCTGACCCCCACCTGCTAAGCTGCTTGGCAAATTCCCTAGAAAAATCTGTGTACTCTTATTAAAGAGGGGAAATGGATGTTGGGCAGGAAAAACAACTAGCAAATAAACAGGAAACAAAATAAAGCAAAAACACTTGTCTACCAGTAGGAGCAGAAAAACAGGCTTTCAACATTCATTCCACAATTATTGATGGAGTGTTTGCGGGAGTGCCTCAGTCTGCTCGTGTTAAAAGAAGCTTTTCTTTCACGCAGCTGCCTGTCAATGAGGGATTCATTATGAAAAGAGAGCCTTAGCTTTTAATGGTCATTTCACATTAGGACTAAATATCTGTATCTATGTTCACAGTGTTATTATCCTCCAGTTAAACATGTTTCTTCTTTCATTTGAAATTTCTTTTTGGAAAGCAAGTTCTCATTTTTAGGTGATTAAAAATCACAGAGGTACTCGGCTTTCATCTCAGCCGCAGCCTCATTATGTTTTTTCTTTGTTTTGTTTTGGTTTTACAGGTACCGATGTAAGGTCCACAATATGTTAAAACATGCACATGTCGTGATAACATCGTGACAATGCCAGAAGAGCTACAAGCCAAACTATTCTGATAATAATCCCTGTACTTTCTTTGCAGTAAATAAAAGGGCAGGCTAGGTTATTGTGCTGGAAATAAAACTCATTCAAATTAATTTAAGCACAAAAGCCAAATGAGTGGAAGACCACAAAGGTATCTCATGGCAACTGAGGCCCTGTCTCAGGCTGAGTGTCATGATGAACCAAGATTTGAGAAGAAAAATGCTAATTTCTATCTTGTGACAGTCAAGCTGATAGTCAAGCATACTTCCCTCTTTACCTTCTTTGGGTTTCAAATCAAATGACACCACAGGGACAGCTCTTCTGATTCTCTGTTAAAATCCGAAGCATCACCTCCTCCCACTATAGCTACTCTAGCTATCATCTCTGCTTTTTCTTCCAAAGCACTTAATGTCTGCAAAAGTCATGACATGTCAGGTTATGCTCGAAGAAATAAACTCAAATATTGTAAAGGCTTGTAACAACAAATTTTACATTCACACTATGTGTCTATCACAGCCCATTATACCTCAGTCCCATTGAGACACCCACAAGTATGCATGGATATATGTGCACAGAAAATCAGATTTAAAACTGGAGCATTTTTAATAGAATGGTGACTAAGACGTGGCTGTTTAGGAACTGTCACTTGGGAGAATCTGAAGAGGAAGCCAAGAAGAACCCAAGACTATGCATCTATATCCTACACCACATTGGTGCTCCCAATCCATGGGGCAAGAAAACCAACCCAAGGATAACCAACCTTGCTCTTGTGTCAGACAGAGAACAAAGGAAGAGAACTTCAGGATGGAGGTGTTGGGAGTAAGGGCTTGGTGATGGGATGTTTTCCTCTCTCATGAGTCAAGTAGGTATATATTTTAGGTTTGGCAAAGTCACTCAAGAGATTGGTGGTACTGGTGAGAAGAAGAAATTAGCATTCATTTTATTCTCTGCTTGGATCACTTGCTTGCTAGTCTGTGCCTAGGCTAATCTGAAGGGAAAAGACAGAGAACTGAGAAATGCTGTGGGGTAGTCTACAGTATGACCTCACTATGTCGTGGTCCAACTTTCACATACTCACCATTTTGCAGGTTTTGGAAAAATATTGATTTAAATTACTTATCGTGGATTTTTCACTATATCACAGGTTTTGCAGTACCATACAGTATACATATGCTATATAAATAAACATGTCACTCATTTTCACTTATCATGGAGGTCCCTGCAATGAATCTCTGTAATAAGTGAAGGGCCGCTGTACTCTGGAAGACCCTGCAGTTATCTTAGTGAGATGTGACTGTCAATCCCTCCTGTAGCCAGCAAGGAATTACCTTGCTTATGCGTCTGGGTTGGCCCATCTTGGAAAGCCGCAGGAAACTGAATTGTTGTTGGAGAGAAAAGGACAGAAGAGATGATGAGGGGCTGACAATTCTATATCAAGGAGTCACGGAAATGGGAGGTCTCTCTCCAGCCACCCACAAAATCCACAGGCATGCGCCGATTAGGGTGAGACTTGCCTGCTCCAGAGAAGGGCAAGGGGCTGACACTGCCTAATAAAATGAGGAGCTATAACTTCCAGAATTAAAGCCATTTCATCTTTCTTCTCTCTTCCCATCCAACCACACTGAAAGCATTTCACCTTCAGGAGAAGGAAGGGACGTGGAATCTTGACTCAAATTAGCGATTAGAGTTTTAAACTGGGCTTCCCAAATGTGTCATGACACATTACAGAATCTGCCCAAGGTAGTGTAAAGTCGCCAGCTTGTGGAACTTGGCAGACCAGGTTTGAAATCAACAACTGGAGAAAAATGAAATCCTTTTGGACAATAGTGAGGTGCACATTTCTCGGGACATGAAATAAAATGTCAGCTTTGTACTCCGAAATCTAAAATTTTTCTTGTTGTTTATGAAAAATTCTCTCCAAATAATTTCCTTGAAGGGGCATGCCAAAAGAAGAGGTCCATCCCAGGGCATGCTGAGCAAGCCTTGTATGCTGTATCCCCACTTCGGTACCTGTTGGCATTTTAAAGGCATTGAAAGGCTGTAGTTACAGCATGTGTTCAGGTTTTAGCTGTTTTCTCCGATGGACTATATATGTCCTTTTTGCATTTCTCTTACCATCTATTTTTTTCAGTTATTTGTTTGTTTGTTTGTTACAGGATCTCTCACTATGCAGCTCAAACTCAGGTGGTCCTCCTATCTCAGTCTCCCCAGAGCTGGGATTATGGGCATGGAACTACCACACCCCGCTCCACACTATCTAGAGTTTAGTCACTACATCACATAAACACTGGCAAGGGCAATACTAAACAAACTTCCTTCCTAGAAATTCTGTAATAGTTTGCTAAGGCAATCCTAATATTCATCCATTCATTCATTCGTTCGTTTGTTCATTCATTTGCTACATGGTCTCACTATGCAGCTCAGATTCATTGTGATCCTCCTGTCTCAGCCTCCCCAGAGCTGGGATTAAATTCATGTCCCACTGTGCCTTGTTTCAGTGGCCGGTGAGTCGCAGGGCTGGCAGGCATGCTTGCTGGGCAGGTACTTTACCACCGGCTCTCTTCCTGGCTCCTCTTTTACCATTTGTAAAAATAATTCATCCCAGACAAGATGTACTTTAGGAAAAGAATTTATTTTTTATGGCCTGATAGATAAATGGTTTTCTACCTTCTGGTAAGACCTACATGTGCAGTCTTACCATCTCATACACTGCTCAACTGCGAATGCTTCATTTCTCTGTGGTCATATTCTTTATTTGCATGAGTTTATTTTTCCCTCCCTTTGATATTATCAGCATTAATATTATTTCTATTCCAACTTTCTAGACTATTTTAGTCCCATTATAAGTGCTGCCTTCTATTGCCTGCAACCCTCACCAATCTAATTAGAGTTGTTTCTCTGTGTACTCACAGCGTTTTACAACACATTCCCTAATTTACTTACCACACTCTACCTTTTCTTATTACAATGTTATTCCTAAATGCATCAGCGCTACTTCACAGAGTGATTATTATGAATCAGATGCTCTGTGCGCTCCTGCTGAAAAGACCACACATACAAGATAAGTAACATTATGACGGCCATCTTCCAGATTAGGAAACTGAAACTTACAAAGAATAAATAACTTGATTAAGGCCTTGGGTCTTTTAGAATCAAACCCTGTTCTGAAGCACTACTTAATAATCACTCTGGCCCTTTGTGTGCCTGTCTTTCCTCTCCACTTGATTATCAGCCCTCAGAGGGCAAGGATCATGTTGAGTTCATCCCTACATACACTCTTTGTCTAATAAAGTATCTTCCAGATACTCAATAAACATCCCTCACTTGAAATAAAGAACTGTGTAGGCACGGGAGCCTGAGGAAAGGGAAGATATCTCTAGGAGAATCCTTTGTCATTGATTTCAAGCTGTCAGATTCTTTGCAGTCCCTCTGTCACTTCCTCCTTGTGTCTCATTATGATGCATAACCTAAGTTCCTTTTAGTTATAACATCTAATGCAACATGACTAGCACAACACGAACATGTAAACCCTGGAGAACTAAAGAGCAAGAAGGTTGTTTTCCTCACTGTGGATTGAAGGGAACTTATAAAGATATATGGTAAAGGTCAGCAGTGAATCTCTGAGTTCAAAGCCTTGCTGAGGAAGGGCCCATTCTTCCTCACCGTGCACCAAACCAACCAAATTCCCCTGGAAATTGAGTTGAATAAGCCATGCAAGCAGCCTCATTTATTTTTTCAAGAAAATTGCCTTATTAATGTGCATTATGGAAATAGTGCTCCGTGGCAGACCTAACAAGAAGAATTTGGACTGCACGTGCACATGGAAAATTGCTGCCTGTGCTTTTTATCCCAGCTGATCCCAGGAAATTTTCTGAAATTCATTTTCAGGCTCTGCCTGTTTCTTCAACAATCTCTTCCTCTAAAAACAATCCCCTCTGAAATGAACTCCCTTCCCAGCCCCCCAAATGCCAGTCAGGCATGGCAAACAGCTCAGCAGTTCAGTGACCCCAAATAAATGTTTCATGGCAACTAGGACTTGAAGCTAGGGAGAGACAAACTAAAGTTACAGCAGTGTCAGTAGAGTAGAGTCATTTATTTTTACCGCATGGATTCGGAAGCCTTGTGAACCTGAGCTCAGATTTGGGTTCTGTCCCTAAGTAATTGTTCTACATGGAAAATTAACATGTAGTCCACCAGATTCCCTATATAAACAGTATAAAATTTAATTGTAAAATTCTCCCTTTCCTTACTTAGAGCAGCCGTGAAGGTAAAGAAAATGTTTTTGAAGTGTAGCCCAAGATTATTCTCAATAAGTAATAGATTTAGTAACAACAATGCAAGTTTACACTCAAGTTTATGATTCTTACTGTATTATCTGCAGAGTATCTCCTTTAAAAGAGACAAGGAATCTGGAAAAGGTGGAACAATTAATGTATAATGGCGGCATTTTGTATAAGGAGGACACCACTGGGAGAGGTAGATGTGTTTTTATCCCTGGAGAGGATGTGTTGTCTGGTGAAAGAGAATAGACAGTTAATTTACTACTGATTCACCTTTTCTTACTTTCCTTGTCAGTTTCTAAGGGTGAAATGGGTTGAAATTAAAGACTGATGTGATTTTAAAAAGTGAAGAAATTTTTCTCCAAAACAGAACTCATCTACTAATTTTCATCTGTTTAGAGCATGGTGGTAGAAATAACCTCTTCAGTGAAAAAAACAACCAGAGACTTGAATTTTTCACTCTCCCTTGGCAAATGTCCTTTGTCAAATTCTGAATGAGGAAGCATTTAATCACCATTTTATTCACAGGACAATGTCATAAGTGCATTTTAAATATCCCAGGAGCTCATTTTTTATACATGTGACAAAAATATGGTAAATATTTAATCTTTAAATATTTTAAAGATTATTAATGTAAAAGAGACACATAGCCACACCCGACTTCCAGCACATGTATCCCATCATTCTTGCTGCTTTCCGAGGCAGGTGAGGAAATCCTTTCACAGGTCTTCAGTTGCATTGTTGAGTCTGCCTCCGATCTTTACTTTTCATGGTCACTTTGACTTTGAGGAAGAGGTAGAAGTCACAGGATGCCAGAACTAGTGGGGAGGTGGGTGGAAAGCCATCATAATGTTTGTGCAATACTGCCTGCCTTTCTTCCGGATGACAAGAGGCAGCAGCATTCACTGTGTGCTGAGTCAAAAAGACACAAGAAGACTTTCAGCCCAGAAAGTGGCATGGACAATGAAATAAGTGTGCTGAAAGGAGAGGGGAATATTTTCACTGTTGTTTTTCCTGATGTGCTCCGAAGTTGTGATAATCTTCACAACGTTAATCCACTATTCCTTGTTGGCTACCCTTATTTAAAACTTAAAGTTCTGCATGAGAAGAAATATCATTAAAATAACTGTAAGATTCTTCATCCTGAGCTGGTAGATTTTCTCTGTTTCCTCACTTTCTAATCAATTTACTGCTGAAAACAAAAAGACAAGAAAGACCACACAAACCCGGAGATCTAAGGTCATGAAAATGATAAAATAGAAAAACAGAAAAAAGAGAAAAAGACCAAGAAAGAGAAGCAAAGATTTGAGAGAGGAAAAGAAACTTTACGAAAGTGGATGGAGGAAAGACATCAAGAAAATGGGGGAATTCATTGGAAAAGATAATTGCACTAAATAAATTGCCTTTCAAATTTCTGCTCTCTAGCACTTAAAGAGCTGTCATGTAGTGCTAGGGGCAAGTTTCTTAAGCCCCCTTTCTGCAAAGATTTTACTTTTGCTTATTCAGTGAATCCAACAAAATAAGGATGCTCTTGAGCTATTGATTGGTGCAAATGTGGCTTAACAGCAGAATCATTACTTTTTTAATCTTAGAACTGTCAGCCCCTACTATTCTCAACCAAACTTGAAGTTGTTCAATTACAGGTTGCCATTACTAATTGTTTCTAAATTACAGTACATACCAAATTGAGGAAGTTTTGTTCTTCAGTTATGGACTTTTTTCCCCCTAAGGTTCTAGTCTTTAGAACTTTATCTACTCAGGCTTCAGGGCCTCTAGTTTTGAAAGTCTCCGTGTTGGAATAGGAAAATCTCACCGTGGCTCATTGCTTAGAAAAATGTGGTCTCATTGACTCTTGAATAAAATATAATTTGGGTCACCATCCTTATTTGCTCTGTAGCATTGCAACGATGCTGTAGACTGCTCTGTAGACTTTCATGGGCTGGTATCCCCTTCTGTCCTACAGTTCTTTACTGGAATTGAACAGTAAAGGTCAAATGGGGGCTAATATGTCAAAAGGCTGTAATTAAGATTTAGAAAGATTAATACCAATGGTATTTAATGAAATTGGCTTTTAGAGAAATGCTCATCTATTACTTTGATATTTAACATTTTTTTCTTATTAAAATGTTAGTGCTGAGAGAAGGTTCACAATCAGTGGCAGAAATGTAAGCTTATGCAACCCTCAATAAAAGGGGCACAACTAATAAACATTTAGAGATGTTTTGTAGTAGTACCACTTTATTTCACTTTTCCACAGAACAATTACATAGTTTTGGTTTTTACCTTCAGAACTTAAATATTTTTTCACTGTGGTAAAAAGTAAACTGACATAGCTCAATCAATTTATTGCACTAATGTAGTTTTTATAAAAATGTTTCAGATGTTTATAACAATTCATATTGAAAATAATTGTCATTATTTTTTTAACAGACAGGGATAAATTTTGCCTCTGAGGGGAATATTATGGTTAATCTCAGGATATCACATAAAAAAAAAACAAAAAAAACACTTCTTAGTCTAAAGTGGATGCTGATGGCTTTTGGTATTTTGAAGAAGCCTGTTTGGAATTGTAAGGAAATTTCCATTTCAAAAATAGCTGCTGAACTATCACAATGACTGCTTTGCATATATTTTTGGTCACAAAAATGCCATTGTTATTTCTTACTATGACTATGCAAATGAGATGTTGATAGGATTAAGTTCTGTCACCTTCAGAGAGTCTCATGCTTGCGTATTGAAGTTTGCCTTTTCCTCCCACCATTTCCTTTCGATTTAATTAAAACTATCAACCCGTTTGGTTTTCCATTCTGTGTGAGGTTGTTTCCCTTTCTATTCTCTTCTTGGCTTTTTCCTCAGTGATTTTACATTGAATCCAGTTTGTTCCTCTTATATTTGCTGCATGCTGTGATTTGTTTGATCCCATGGCATCTTCCATTTTAAGTTCAAAACATTGTATTATTCTACCTTATAATTAAGATACAGAGGAAGTTCAACAATTTCTTACCCCACGGTCATTTTATTAATTATTTTTCCAAAGCATTTGCTACATGTATTGATGTCAAATAGGCTACTTTTTTTGTCAATAAAAACTGAATATATTAAGATAGCTCCTCAAATTTTAATGTTACTCTCTCTCTCTGTTTTAGAAGTTTCCTTTGTCTTTAATAATTGTTTTATATACATTCATTGTTTATATTCATTCTTTGGGAATAGCTTTGGTAAATGCTCTAAAATTAACTTACATTCAATTTGTGTTCTACTCCAAAAGACACAAGTTATCTGTATATTACTTTAAACATTAAAACAGGCATGTACATCACATGAATATTAAAATATTTGTGTCCTGCTAGAGGAAATGTGACCAATGGGTCCATTGTTATTAAACCAAAGAATGAATAAGAATGCTGGTTTAAAAAATTGCCAATCCAATTGAACTTTTATTATGAAAGTTAAAATATTGCAAACACTCATTTTCAAATCACTTTTTACCCAAACTTTGAATATGCATGGACTGTGAGACAAACCTCTACTTATGCAAAGTAAAATACAGATAGATTGACAAAGGTATTCTTAATACCCAGTATTTTTAGCTTCAAAATACAGAAGCTGCATTGTATTGTCAGATCTACAATTTCTTGGAGTTTGTCGACTTGACTACTTCAAACCTTTTTACTTTTTTTTTTTTTTTTTTGGTTGTACTTGTAATGAAAACAAAAGTTTTCTCTCTTATTCAGTTCTCCTTAGAGACTGGTGTATTATGTGATGGGAAAGGTATAATTTCAAAACATTGGTGTACGATGTAAGAATGCTTCAAAAATAGAATTTAATCTAAAGGGCTGTTTTGAAGATTGCTAAACTGTAGTCAATCTTTTTAAGTCACATGTGTTACGGACTGGCGAGATAGCTCAGTGGACTAATGCTTAGGCAAGCACAGGTACCAGGCTTGATCTCCAGCTTGATACCATACCAACCCTCCCACCAGGTACTGAACTGGCCAGGGAAACCAGGAGTGGTGATGCACACCTGTTATCCCAGAGCTGGGGAGGCTGAAAACAAAAGGGTCACTAGGAGTCTGAGTTGCGTAGTGAGACACTGTAAAAATACATTAAAAAAAAAAAATCAAAAGCACAAAAAGACAAATAGCATATGTTATTTCCTTCCTCTCCTTTCTTTTCCTTTTTCTCTCTTTTTGTTTCTCATCCTTTTCTTCTTCCTTGTTCCATTCTCTCTGTAAATTTTTAAATATGCAAACAGCACACAGTACAATGGTCTCCTGTGGCATAAAAACAGTGGGCAACTTAAGCTGGTGTAAGAATGTTTCAGATTTGGAATTGAGCTAATAGTTGTTTCAGGTTTTTTATTTGTTTGTTTGTTTTTGTATTTTTTTTTTTTTTTTCTTTTTGTCTTTTTTTTGAGACAGGGTCTCACTATGCAGTTCGGGCTGGCCTTAAGCTCACTTTGTAGCTCAGGCTGGTCTCGAACTCACAACAATCCTCCTGCCTCAGCCTCCCGAGTGCTGGGATTACAGGCATGCGCCACCACGCCCAGCTTGTTTTTGTATTTTTTAAGGAAGCGTTCACAGGGTGTTCAGGGTCTCACTACTATCAGACTTACAGTGATCCGCCTGTTTATAGCCTCCCTAAAACTGGGATTACAGGTGTGTGACACCACACCCAGTCTCAATTGCCTGGGGATTGGATCCCAGCCCCTGTGCCTGCTTGCAGACACTTTAATCCACTGAACTATTTGGTCAGTCCAGATGGTTCAATTTTGAAAGATCTGCACTTTGGGTGATGGGAATTTTGTCTCAGTAACAAGAGAAAAGTAAGATAATAATGTTCATGAAATCAACAGGTGGTGAGTGTACCAAAGAGTTGTCTTCAGATTTCTGTCTAACACTTTGTGAGCATTGTATTTATTCTCTTTCCTCATGAATACTATCCATTTTTAATTGTTTTCATTTTGACCATCCTGGTAGATGTATAACTTTTATCTAGTAGTTTTGATTTGCATTTCACATGCGAAGTTGCTGCTGCTACTGCTATTTGATTTTTCTAAATGCCTCTTTTCCAGATTTCACCTTCAGGGGTCAAGATTTTTCAGGACTGCTTTGGGTCTTGAAGCAATATATTTTTAGCTCTTCTAAAATGATGCTGGTACCCATTTAGTTACTTGAGCCCCTGGCCTGAGATTCTGGGTCTCAAAATAGGGAAAGGTGTAGATTTCTCAATGGATTCATTCAATATAATCCCACTGGGCATGAACATCTGTAGCTAGTTTAGGAAGTATCCCCATTACTTTCTCATAATTGGGGCATTATACCTAACACCCATAATTTAAAGTGGGGTTCACTTATTTTTGTTCACATTTTCAGTCCATCGCTGGTCAGCCCCAGGACAGAAATGGATGGAATGAAGTCCTGGGTGGAGGGATGCCATTCGCTGCATTATGGCCAAGAAACATGGAAAAAGAAAAAGCCAGAAAGGGCGGCATCTCTTTCAGGTCTCTGTGACCAGGCTCCACGTCCTACAGCACATGCAGAGGCAGATCTTGGCAATGGATGGAGCCATGCAGAAATGCAGTGGGCCCAGCATCTAACCAGACTCTGAAAGCCTACCTCGGAGTACCTGAGAATCTAGGACAGTCTGCTCCAAACTGTACCGATAACAGAAAGTTGCTCTTAATTTGTGTCCACCATTGTAATAGGTTGAGACTTTTAGAAATTCTATTATGATAGCCAGCTGGAAAGAGTGTTGCCCAAAATGTCCATGTATTTTTCAGTATTTCCAAGTCAATTTAAAATGTGCCATAAAGTCTAGGTATGATGCCAAGTTTCACAACTTGAAATCTGATCTCATAATTTTATGAATTAGCATAGATTCCTTCTATCTAGGATGTGTTGTCAGATTTTCCAGGATTCAACAAATGAAGTAGGCAAAAAAGGGGTAATGAGAAAGCTCCCAAACTTCTTAAAACTTACATATTTGTGTGTAATAACATACAAGTATGGCTAGGGGTGATCATATTCTGTTTTGAGATAAGATGTAAGTATGTAGTACAGGATGGTTTTGAACTCAGTATGTAGTCCAAGCTGGGCTGAAATTGATTGCAGTCCTCCTGCCTCAGTCTCTCTCTCTCTCTCTCTCTCTCTCTCTCTCTCTCTCTCTCTCTTTCTTTTTTTTTCCTGTATTTAGTATATGATCTATAGGGTCTCACTATGCATCTTGGACTCCTAGTGATCCTCCTGTTTTCAGCCTCCCCAGCACTGAGATTACATGCATGTGCCACCATGCCTAGTCTCAGGGGCTGGCTCAGCATGTCTAGGGGCAGGGCTGGTGCAGCATGCAGTGCCAGGGATCGAATGCCAATCCTGTGCTTCCATACCCAGGCACTCAAACTGCTGAGCTATCTCCCCAGGATTCTAGGATTACAGGTGTTTACCACCAGGTCCAGCAAATGATTCCAGTCTAAGCTCAGCTCTCAGAAAATACTGCTGAAATTCTGAATGACGAATGGATAATATTAGATTTGGGTTTCAGAACCCAAGGGAGCAATGTTAATGATATCAAATTATTTTTATATATGTTGTTGTGTAACGGTACTTTATCTGACAAAAGAGTAATGTTAAATCTCATCTAGAGAAAATAGGAGAGGGTGGAAATTACTTTCAGTTCTTCATTTGTGTAGGTCTTTGATGCATGCTGAAAAACATCAGTGAGCTTTATTGGGGATATTTAGCTTAGGTTTAAGGCATTAAATGTGTATATTTTCTCTATTAAGGCCCACCAGGCTTGTATGAATATAATAAAACGGCAGAGTTTGGCGCCATCCATCTTTCATTATGGATTGCTGAAATGACGCTAGGGAGTATATTTAGAAGTAGTGCATACTAGTGCTGCCAAATATTGACTTTGCTCGGTAACTCCATTGCATAAAACTTCTGACGACTACCTAAGTAAAGTTCAGTTGAAGATAAAATATTGCAAAATAAATGCCAAAAATGGAAACCATTTTTCAAAACACTAAATTAGGAAGTTAAGGAATCAGGGCAATTAATCAATATTTCACAATGATGAATATATTTTACAAAACACCGGTTAGAAGGAAAAGCTCAAAAGGGAGGTTTTTCTGTAAGCTTAAAACACAATGATTATTTTAGGCTTCTGTGGCAGATTTCAGATGAGGCTTTAGCATAACACTTTACCTGAAATTCTGGCTGCAATGCAAGTCTTTATCTGAGTGATCTGAAAAAATATAAATCAATTAGAACTTGATGGGAATAATTACATTTGTCATTTGTTGAAAACCTGCGTTGCAGGTGGCTTGCCTACATTTATTCAATTCTTTTTGAAGCCTAAATTACTATTATTATTATTATTATTATCATTATTATTATACTGCTTTCATAAATAGTTAAATTTTTAAAGTAAGTCATTCTATAACTTTTTTTGTATTTTCTTAAGCTTATGAACTTTCATTGCTACAGAGTGGGTGCAGTGGTAAGAAGGCTATTAAAAAAAATACAAAAATAACAAGAAAAATGTGTCGCAATAAAAAAGGGAATTCCTTGGTCAGGGAATTATGCTTGTGTGGCGAAGGACCGGAGACAAAGAAGCACATAAGTGGAAAGGGGTGCATTTAGTGTCTGAATGTAATTATCTATGTGTGGGTAAACTTGGCATATCTAAAATGCAGCACAGAAAATGTACAGCACTCAAAGATAGTGTGACAAAGGTGAACGAAACATTATATAGACAAATGTAAAATATTTAGAGCCTGAAAAGAAGCCAGTAGTGTCACCAAAGATTCCCTATATGCTGATAACACAGATGTGCTCTCTCAGGCCCAACTGATGCTTAGACTTACGTACCCTTGTTCATGATTACTGGTTTGATTTGTGTGCTGCCTATGATTATCCACCTCTAATATGTTCACTTATCCAATGATATCATAGCATTTTAGTTAAAATGAATAATGCGTTTTTTATTTCAATCAAATGCAAATAGAGAATGTTGAATTTGTAGACTTGCCAAAGAACAAGGACTGATCTTATAACTTTATAACCCTAAATTTTGCAATGAGGAACAGCTTGGGAAAATTTTAAGAAAATGCCAGAGTTTCCTAATGAAAATAACAAGACATTAAATCACTTATAGAGCCAGTCCTCATAGAGCCAGTTGAAATTCCAAGCTACTAGGAGCTTATATTCTAGTGTAATGAACACTAGAGCAAATACAATGAACCAAAAATGCACGTAGAACATCAAACACAATGCCAGGCATTGATAAATGCGATGCAGGAAGAAAAGCAAAAAAACTAAGTATAAAATTATCCTAGTACAGAGTAGGAACATTGGAAGTTAACTGTCATCAGAAAAGACTTCTTGATGAAGGATGATTGAATCAAAGAAAAAAAGCATTGACTTTTGATTTAATAACTCTTATCAGATTATATTTTTAACCAACAAAGACAAAAGAAATTGAGTTTATTATGATCCCCCTGCACTTTGCAAAGTTTCATACTTTAGGTTGTTTTTTTTCTTTTCCCTTTTTTATTTTTTTGGTGCAGGGTCTCACTAAGCATCTACGGCTCTTAGTAATCCTCTTGTTTTTAGCCTCCCCAGCACTGGGATTATAGATGTACACCACCACATCAGGACTCCTTTGCCTGCTCAGCAAGTACCTGGGGTGGGGACGGTGCAGCATGCGGGACCAGAGATCGAACCCTGCTCCCAGCACTTGCCAAAGCAGGGGCTTAGTCCACTGAGCTGTCTCGCCAGCCCTTACTTTAGGTTTTAACAAGTGGCCTCAGGCCACCTCCACAATGTGGACTTCCATGCTGCACAAGTACTAATATATCGGCTTTACAGTTGCATTTCATTCCTTAATTGCCAGAAGTAAAGAGGGTGAGTGTCTACTAATGTAGATATAAGGCTGTCAGTGTCCTATTGTTCTTCCTTTTCCAGCAATCCTCATTTATTTTTATTTGTAATTAGTCAACTTGTATTATTTAACAGTTTGTAATTACCACATCACGTCTAGCTATCGTTAGTGATGCCAAAGTGTTTTACATGAAGGTATTTTGAACCTATCTTGCATGCTCTCTAGAATATATTGTTTCCTCCATATTCTTGTTTTTATTTTTATTTTTTTGAATTTTAGGGAAGGGTCTACAAGGTGTTCAGGGTCTCACTACTAGATCAAACCTGTAATGATCTGCCTGTTTACAGCCTCCCAGGAGCTGAGATTATAGGCCTGTGCCACCATGCCCAGTCTTCCTCTATATTCTTAATAATTTTCCAAAAATATATATTTAACTATGACTCAGCTTCCTTTTGTTTTGTACTACCCAGTTCAATATTTAAATGTACATATCTTATCACTATATGAATACCAAATTTTATCTTGATTTCTGATTAGAAAATTTTTTAAATATTGAAAATACAGCTATTTATTTTCATGAAATCTAACATAATTATACATGTTTTTTTTTCCATTTATTTTTATTTTATTGAAATACAAATGTCAATCAGACAGTTTCAAAACACCATAACCATACAGAGTCGATGA
>PVKA01013467.1:41846-55001 GCA_004027165.1 Ctenomys sociabilis | reverse complement strand
TAATCTGCTGGTGGGAACCTACAGGGATAGAACACTGTTCGGCAGCATCTACTACAGCTAAACAAATGTCCACCTCATGCCCTAGCAGTTCCACTCAAAGCCTATGTCCAGCAAAAATGAGTAGTGCGTTGTGGCACTGGGGAGGCTGAGGCAGGAGGACCGTTGTGAATTTGACACCAGGCTGAGCTACAAAGTGAGCTCAAGATTAGCCTGAACTGCATAGCAAGACCCTGTCTGAAAAAAGAAAGAAAGAAAGAAATTATATGTACCACCAACAAAGACTTATGTAAGAATATTCATATTCATAGAAGCTGTATTCATAATAGCCTTACGGACATGTATAACAATGTACAAATTGTGGTCAATTCATAAAATGGGATAGGATGTAACAGTAAAAAAGAATCTGTAGTTACCAATACACAGAGCAACATGACAGATCCTTAAATCATTTTGAGCCGCCAAAGAAGCCAAATATCCACCCACTCACTTGCAGTTTAAGGACAGGCAAAAATCGATGTACGTGATGGAAGGTAGAAAAGTAGATAGGTGGCCATGAGGGTCGCAGACACGTTCTGTGTACTGATCGCAGCGGTGTACACATGGATAAAGATTCAGTAAACCAAACCACTAAGATCTCTGTGTTTTGCTGGCTATAGATATAGCTCCACTATCCTTTTGAGATTCCTAGTGAGAGGGGCATGTTTCTGAAATTGTGACAGAGGCTGACAATGGGTCTTCCACTAAAGTTGTGACAATTTCCATTCTTCCCAGCAAAATAGAAGTGGATCTGCATTTTACCCACTTGAAAAGCGAATGTTCCTATACTGTCACCTGGTGGATGAATTTTTCTCAAAGTAGGTTTTATTTGAGGATTTCTTGATGTGCTTCTATGTTTGCATTTCATTTTATCTAAATTGGCTGTGTCTTTGGCCCATTTTTCTAGAGGCCTTTGAGTCTTTGATTGAAAAATCTTCTCTATATTAGGAAAATTTGCTCATGTGTTTCAAATATGAATTCTAGACCTATGACATTAGGGTTTAGGATTAGGTTCAGGGTTGGGGCGCTTCTGTGCAATGCAGATTTCTTTGAAATTTCACAGGCTGAGGATGTGCTTCAGAATTCACGGCAGGTACAAGGCTCTGGGTTCCATCCCCAGTACTCCCCAAAGAAACAGAAAGAAAAGAAGAAAGAAAGAGGAAAGCAAGGAGGAAGGACGTGAGTCCCTGTGCTAGTATTCACCATGTCACTAAAATTACACATTGTTCATTGTGGTTTTTCTGTAGTTTCTTTTGGGTTTTCTGAGGATATTGCCACTTGCAAATAGCAATTCTTTTACCTCTCCACGTATAGCTTTTAGGTCTCTAGTACCCTTTTCTTTTCTGACTGTGTGGATGGTCTCTCCAGAAAAGTGTTAATCTGTAACAGCATCTTGTTCGCGACTCTGGCAGCCCTGCATTAAGTATTAATTCACCCATTGCATACTCTGCATGGAGAAGAGTAGACACCTGCTCCCCAATGTTTTAGTATTAAACTTTTCAAACTTAAAGCTGGAATGTTTTGGCAGTAGGTGCTGTCTAGGTTCTACCGCTCATGCATTCCTATGTTGCTCTAGGTGTCCCGCTTATTGGAGGTGAGGAGGGGGCCTCAGACAGAAAACACCTTGGTGACATTCTGCGTAGCTGGCCCGTGGGAAGTCACTAGAGGTACAGATACTGAGAGCAGGGGGAAGCTCAGTGCCCTCGAAAGTGGAGGGAGGCGAGGCCCAGTGGTGCACACCTGTAATCCCAGCGCTTGGAGGGAGAGGAGGCAGAGGCAGGAGGATCGCTGCAAGTTCAAGGCCAGCCTGGGCTGTAGAGTGAGCTCAGGGCCAGCCTGAACCACACAGCAAGACTTTGTCTGAAAAGGAAGAGGAGGAGGAAGAGCAGGTGTAGGGGAGCACCTGGGGAAGGGGAGGGAGAGGAAGAAGTAGCGGGAAGCTCGGGTTGGGGTGGAGTGATTTTCAGAGCGGAGGAGCCTGTGCACAACAGCCTCTGCTCCTGCTCCTTGGGCTCCTGCAGGCCCCAGGAGGGGCGGTGCTGTGCCAGGCACCAGGAGCCAGCTTTTTCCTGACAGCCGCTGGGTATTTCCTTCCTTCCTCCCCTCCTGCTGCTTCGACCCAGCTGACTTCTCCTGGCAGAGCCCCAAACATGGGGAAGTGGCCTGAGAAGGTGCTTTTGCCCCTCACCCAGTCAGCTCTTCCTGGGTAGCAGGTCCAGCATGGGGCTTGGGTATTGCTGCAGGGGGACACAAGTGCATACCCAATTGTGTCCCTCTCAACTCAGTGAGATATAGCTCATAGTTAAATCTATGCTGTTGCAGCCACCACAGTAAGTAAACAAAAAGGACCAGGACTGGTAGTGCACGTCTCCAATCCCAGCTATGAGGGAAGCTGAGGCAGGAAGATTGCAAGTTGGAGGCCAGCTGGGCAAGTGTACCCCAGAATTAAAAAGTTTAAATGATGGGGATTTCTGGGAATATAGCTCAGCACTCCCTGAGTTTAATTCTCAGAAAGGGGGTTGGAGGAAAGAAGGCAGAGAGCTCTGGGCAGATTTGGGTTCAGACATTGGCACTGCCAGAAACCACGCCCTGGTTTTGGGAGAGTGAGGCACATAACTCGATTCCAGTGGCCGAGGGGCTGCCTTTACTCTCATGGGGTTCCCCCTGGCCCCAAGAGCCTCCAGTATCCCTCCCTTTCCTATGGAGCCTCCAACCCCCACTGCGGCTTCTCCAGACTTTCCACCCTGAGCACGAGGCCAGGCAGGGGTCTTTTGGTTTGGTTTGATTTTTGGAGACAAATTCTTGTCTTTAGTTCAGACTGAGCTTGGGCTTTGTAGCCCAGGCTTGCCTCCAACTCATAGTCATCTACCTATCTCAGCCTCCCCGGTGCTGGCATCGAAGGCATACGCCGCCACGCCCAACTATGAGCAGTCTCGTTGGATGGGGAGCCAGGCCTGGGTCTGCCTGACAGCAGATCCTGGGGCATAAGACTCGGGGTCAGGCATGGTGGAAGTCTACTCCTAGCTACTTGGGAGGCTAAGGCAGGAAAATTGCAAGTTGGAGGACAACCTGGGCAACTTAGCGAAACCCTGTCTCAAAATAAAAAAGATAGGGCTGGGGTGTAGCTCAGTGGTACAGCAAGTGCCTGGCACATGTGCGGCTCTGGGTTTAATCCCACGCTCTGGGCCTCAGTTTCCCATGTGAGAGTCAGAGATGATTCTTCTGCCTCCTTCAGGTGAGAAGAATCCCTGTCTTCCTTTCTCAATGCTGAACAAACAGCTACTGGGTGGTCCAGGTGGTCGCAGCTGGGTGGTCCAGGCTTGGGCTCCCTGCTGAGGTCGTAGTGTCCGCGGAGGCTGGGGCTGGGGTCAGGTTCGGAGGGCGGAGGGCACGACTAGGGACCCATACCCCTGGAAGGTGTAGGAAGGTGACTAGCCTGCTCTCTCAGGTCCCTGGGCTCCTGCCCTTGGCCGCGAACAGTGCCGCACCGCCCTCTGCTGGTGGAGTAGTGGTAGCACAGCTCCCTGGGCCGCAATGCTGGGAGTGGAATCTGCAAAGGTGGGGCCCGCCCGGGGCCTCCTAGCGTCCCCGACTTAGGACAAAGGGGGCGTGTCCCCTGCACAGACTCTTGGGAAGGAGGGTGAGATCACGGGGAGGCCCACGAGCATGTAGCGGGACGGTAGCCCAGGATGCCTATCTCAGAGAAGCTCACTGTCTTGCTGTGAGCACGTCAGGACTGGTACCGACATGGGTCTGAGGTCAGTCAACACTGGAGAACCAGAAAGACCTCGAAGGGAAAGAAAATCCCCCTCTCCCATGTATGCCCCTCCGTCCACAGGCTGGAAGAGCAGCATTGTTTTTGGCTCCATGAGCCAGGCTTTAATTGGGAAATAGAGCGGAAGGTAATCCGAGGAAGGCAGCCATGAGGTCGAAAATACTCCAGGTCCTGCATGAATTGAGTGTTTGTGTCCCCATCGGTGGCCCTGAATCTGCTTCAGCAGCGGCCTCCAGCTCTGCCCTGGGTCGCCGGTGCTGGTGGGGACTGCACAGTGACTTGCACCAAGGCGCAAGTGCAGGCTGCTTCCCCTGAAGGCCCGAGCAGAGTGGTGCAGACAGAGCCAGGGTCTGGGGAGGTTGGGGCTGGGAAGGGACAGGTGACATCCTAAATGTTGGCTTAATTCTATCTCGGAACCTTCTGTGATTGTCACAATTCAGAGGAGAGTGCTGGTAACCTCTCAGGGAAAGCGTCCCCCACCTAAGGAAGAACAGAGACAGAGAAGCAGCAGGGTGCGGCCCACAGATTCGCAGAAGGCTGCACAGGTTGTGAACGGTCTCCACTATTTGCACAGTGTACAACCCATGCAACCGTGTGAGGGCTCAGATTAGGCCCATGGCATACAGTGTCGATGAGATAACAGAAATTTATTGAGCACTTCTCAGACACTGATGGAATCTACAACTTGAGTTTTGGCCCTGCCTCTGGGTTCATTCATCTCACTACAGGTCAGGCTTCTTTCTCATCTGTATAATGGACGTGACAATGTGTACTTCAGAAAACGGCAACAGTGACTAACAAAATCCCCACCCCCACCCGCCAGTTCTAGCTCACTAAGGGGTCCCAGTGCTTGACAGAAGGATTATCACAAAGAGATTTTAGGGAGAAAGGTCTGTCAAAGCTGGGGAGAACGGAGGTCACAAGATGGGGAGGAGTCCGTGATGTCTCCCAGGAGCAGGAGCTGGGCAGTTCTGAAGGGGTCAAAGGCTCCCAGGAAAGCCAGGGTCTAAACTTTCTGAAACTGGCATCATAGGGCAGGGAAGGAGGTGAGGCTGTGTGGGCCCAGAGGACCACCTTGGCCTGGAGACTGAGTCCTCCTGAACTGAGGAAAAGAATTCTGCGTTTCTTCCAGATGTGGGAAGTGGTCAGCAAAAAGTGGATCATCAAAATACTGGGATTGGGGTGAGAGAATCTGATTGGCCAAAGCCAGCCCTGGTAGGACAATTTGATTGGCTAAACCCAGCCATATGGGCCATCCCTGCACAGCAGAGGATGCTGGGTAGGTTTCTGGTTTTCCCTGTCTGTGCTCCACCAGAGTCATTCAAATCTGGAAGGGGCTTGGCAGCCCCAGTGCTGACAAAACCAGAAAGTGGTCACCATACCCCAGAATATCTCAAAGGCAGTGAGGGTCAAAGTCATCTTTACAGATGACCGGCCTCACCCTGTTAGAAGATGGTGGAGCCCCAGAGGGCCGTGGTGTGGTGACGCTGCTGAGAGAGGAGCTGATGTGAGGGTACTTGTGAGGATTCGCTCACCAAAGACCCCTGGGAGTCCTCTCTGCATACAGAGAGATGCAAGAGTCTCAGCGTGCAGCCAGGGGCTCTGACATCAGCAGCTGTCAGTGCTCTGGGGACAGTATGAAGCCAGCAGGCAGTCGGACCTCATCTTGGGTTTGTCCTCTGTGATCAGCTGGTTGGGACTGCCTGAACTTCTGGGCCCAGGCAGGACTCAGAGAGCAAATAGGAGTGCCTGTTGGTGGAGCCAAAGGCTCGCGAGAGTCAGGCAATCACCTGCTCTTTGCATGGGGCAGGGTTCAATCACCCTCCAAGAAGGTTGCTGATGCAAAGCAGGAGACGTGTGGAAGTGGGGTGTCCCAGGAAGAGCTTGAAGCAGGGAGATTCCCCCTTCTCTGCCCCAGCTGATGAGTGGTGGAAAGAGGGGTCCATGCAGAAGACAAGGGCTGCCAGCCTCCAAGCTGCAACCCAGGGACCTTGACACTCAGTCACCTGGATCTTGGCAGGAGCACACTGTCCTTGGGATTTTCTGCCTGAGCCAGAACTGTGTTTTTGTACTCCTTGGAAAGCAAGCAGTGAGTTTTTCCCACTCTTAGCATCAGTGCTATCAGGTATTTGGGGCCACTTCTTAAACATTTCCAAGAGGGCCGGCAAGATAGCTCAGTTGACTGAGGACCTGCTTATGCAAGCACACGGACTGGGGTTCGATCCCAGGCACCACATGCCACACTGGCCCCAACCCCTGGATGTGCTGAGCCGGCCACCAAGACCCAGTGTGCTGGCACACACATACCTGTAATCCTAGCTCTGGGGAGTCTGAATACAGGAGGATCACTACATGTCTGAGCTGTACAGTGAGACCCTGTACCAAATACATAATAAACAGCTAGAGTTCTATGCAGCTACTCCTGCCCCATGGGGGTGGGGGTGCCCACTGGCCACTGTGTAGGGCTGAGGTATTAGGGCTGAGATGTTGGGATGCTCGCTTCCCCTGCAGGCCCCATGTCCTCACCCTTCAGGCCTTGAATGCTGGGAAACAATGGCTCTGCCATCCTGTGCCCCTCTGTGCACACAGCCCGATGTCTTCCCAGGAGGCAGTAGGGCCTCAGACAATGTCCCAGGCAGACCTGGTTACAGGGCCACCACCTCCCCATGTTGTTGCATGACCTTGACAAGGTGGTGCTGGCTCCGAGCCCTGCATCTCTCATGTGTCCTACCGGGAGGAGGAGCCTCAGCTGTCCCACCTGTCCTGCTGGGCCATGGGCAGCAGAGGCCCCTGTCGGGTGATGTAAGTCCTGGACAGATCCCCAGAGTGCAGAAACATCATCTCCCTGCCCTGCTGGGTGAGGGAAAGGTCAGAGTCTGGTGTCAGGCGCCTAAAGACAGCATGGTGGCTTCACACCATGGCCCCGGGACTTCTCTGTGAACTCATCCCTGTCCCTCAGCATCCCAGAAAGTTCTCCACTCCTGGCTGCACAGATGGCAGCCAGGAGAGGAGAACTTTGTCCCTCCCAGGACACCCATCAGACCCCGCTGTCCTCCTTGTGGGTGTGCTGGGCATGGGTGATAGGAATTTCTCTTCCTGTGTTTTAGCATGGGATTTACAAAAAGGGGCAGCAAAGCAGAGCCTGGGGACAAGCGTGAGTCCTGGGTGCTGTAGGGTGGCAGGAGTCCCTGGGCTCTGGGGACTCTGGGTGGCCCCAGAGTCTGACACACACACTCCTCTCTGTCACTCAGCATCTTCCATCCCAGTCTCACAGAGCCTTGTGGACTGTGCAGACATACACTGCCCAGAACCCACTCATCTTTAGGGACCCCGGCTGGCCCCAACCTTGCAGCAATCCTCCTGCTTCAGCCTCCTGAGTACTGGGATTGCAGGCTTGCACCACCATAGCAGGCTCCTGGGGTATCTAACAAGGGAGCCAGGTGCGGGAGCACACATCTATAATCCCATCTACTCTAGAGGCTGAGGCAGGAGGATTACAATTTATCGAAACCCTGATGAACTAGAAAAACTTAGAAATGAACTAAAAAGTTCTGGGGATAGAAAGCAGTTGTCTGTCCTGCACAAGGCCCTGGGTTCTATCCCCGGTACCAAACCAAGCTGAACACCACACTGGTGGCTAAATTGGTATGGGCTGCAGGCTTTTCAGTGGCTGCCGGGTGTTTATCTTCCTAGCTGACTGCAAACTATAGCAAGGTTTGGAAGCAGTGTAGGTGGAAGGGAGAAACCAAGTAGAAAAGGAGAATTTAGGAACATTCAAGTGAGTCCCCAGCCCCTGAGGGAACCACACAAGAGACACTGAAGTTCTGTTCCTAGTTTCCTACTTTGCCTGGTGTCTAACCCTGACCCTGACACAGGGCCCAGTGCAGCAGAGATGACACAGGGCTAGGTGCCTCTGCAGCTCCTTGCGCCAGCTGCACCACCCTTGCCCAGTCTCAGGGCTCGGGTTACTCATCCATAAAATGGATCCCCATGGGACATAATAAGGATGTGACAAAGCTTTATAGAGCTGTCACAGGGAATACCTAAGCTCCGTACGTGTCCTTGCCTAACAAAGGCCCGGCACTTCCTAAGCATGAGTCAAGCAGCCTGACCACCATGCTATTTCTCAGGGTCAGTAGTGGGCTTACCACCTCCAGCCTCTGGCAGCCAACCCCGGTGTGAATTCCTACCTTGGCATGCCGGAAGCTAGGCATTCTGTGTTGGCATGCATACGTGGCTCCACGTAGCAGCCACTGAGAGGGAGAGCAGAGCATTAGGACAGAGATTCTGAGGCACCCAGAGATGCCGGGGCCGTATTCAAGGTCACCCTGGCATCTGTGCCAGAAGCGGGCCTGGAAACCCTACCTCCTCTATGGGCGCTTTTCTGCCTCGCTAAGCTGATTCTCCAGGTAAGGAAACATTTTGCTTCCGTGTACAAATTTCCACTCTGCGGGGACGGAGGACGCTAGGAAGCTGCAGCTGCAGTGCGGGGTGTTTTGAAACGGTCTCATGCAGTTTGCTGGGTTCTGGTGCAGGCTGGACGGGGCATGGGACACCCATGGCCCCCGGCAGCCTGCAGGGCGAGCTGCACCGGTGAATCCCAGCACCGCGGCCTTTCCCAGGAGGGCCGGTTCGGCAGCCGTGTGCTCCCCACGGGCGCTCAGAGACCCACTCTCAGTGACTTGTGTGATTTTATCCAGTTCTAAAGATCTCTCCCCTGTGAATCAATCGCATGTAGAGATCCATGCACACTCACGTGCCACAAAAGCCCGTGAACCTGGAAGGCCACATCCCGCTCCTTTAAGACCTGCTGGCCTGAATCCGATCAAGGCTGTGGGATGTTTAGTTTTGAAAAGTAACATCTGCTAACAAAAATGTTAAGTATTGGGGCTGGTGGTGTAGCTCAGTGGCAGAGCGGTGCCTAGCATGCATGAGGCCTGGGTTGTACCCCAGCCCAGGAGGAGGAGACAGAAGGTGAATGTCATATAGAAGACCTAGGAGCAGTTAGCAATATCCAACTAGCCTAAGGTTGCTACTGTTAACATTTTTTGTGTCTTTCATTTCCAATTGTATGGTTTTTAGCAGTAGGGACTATTTTATTCCTATGCCTTGATTTGGTCTTACTAAATGTTAGGTCTTTAGCAACTCCCATGTACTAAATATTCTCTGGATATATCATTTTCAGTGACCTCATATTACTCTGTTATGCTGTAATTCCTTTAGGCAGGGCCTTAGCTGGGCATTTATTAAATTGTTCCCTATTATAAATCACTCAGCAGTGGCTGTCTCACTGTGCTCTGCTACTGATTTCCCCCGAGGTCAATTCTGGAGTGTGACTGCCGGTCGAAGGCCAGGAACCCTTGGAAAATTTTGGAGCGCTCTTGTCAAACGGACAGTGCAAAACTTGCCCTTCCCCATGATCTAGGGTCCAAACCCTCCCCAGCCTGTGGGTCACTGCCCCTCTCCTCAAACTCTATGACTGGCAAGTGCAGTGATTTGCAGCAGGATTGGACCTGGGTGCCAGGGATCCCAGGGGAGGAAGCAGCTGGCACCCAGCATTTGGTCTCGAAGGGGCTGGATTTGCTTTTCAACCATGCAGGGCTAAGGCCTTCCCAACAGTGTGACCTCCTCAAGACTCCAGGTGCCAGGGAACAGGCTTCTCTATTGCCTCCACCCGGCCCCTGTACCCTCTGAAGCTTCAGGACCACATGGCAGGATGGACCCTGAGTCCTGAAAACTTTCCCACAGGGACAATTCTGAGAGCTTACTGTCTAAGCAGACATTCCAATACTGTGTCACACTGGGAAATCTTCGTTGTTGATATTTAGATAGCTATCCTATTAGAGAAAAACTCCAGAACACAGAGAGTAGTAAAACAATTAGGAAGCAATGAATTTATCTCCCCAGTGGCAGAGTACTTACCTACCATGCATGAGGCCCTGGGTTACACCCCAGCCCGGGAGGAGGGGACAAAAGTTAAACATATAAAAGAATTGGGGGTTGAGCCCAGAGCCTTTACATTGAGCTAGTCCCTTGTGTCCTTTTTATTTTATATTTTTGAGACAGGGTCTTGCTAAGTCACTGAGTTGCTCAGGCTGTCCTCGGACTCACAGTTCTCCTGCCTGAGGCTCCCAGAGTGCTGGGATTATAGGTGTGTGTGCTACCATGCCCAGCTCATGCTGGCAGATAGGATTCTGTGTGATCATATTGATAAATCTGTCTGAATTCAATCACATTCCTGTTCCATATTAATAACTGCTATTCCTATTGGCACTGGTGCATTAGTGTTAAGTATGAGAAGGAAAATTGCGCATGGGGGCTGGCAAGATAGCTCAGAAGTATAAAGCACCTGCTTAGACAAGCTGAAGAAAGCGTACAGGGACTGCAGTTCAATACCTGGCACCACCCAGGGTGGGCTGAGCCTACCACATAAAAGAAAAAGCAAATCGTAGCATAGAAGAGCCAGGCTTAGGAGCCAGCCAGCCTGACAGTTTGATCTGTATTACAGCTCCTGGATAGAAATGAATCCAACAATGGAACTGTGGGGGTTGGGCCTTGGGGATAGGGTGGGCCTTGGGGACAGGGTGGGCCTTGGCCATGGCATGGGCTGTCTTTTTTTTTTTTTTAACTAATTCAGAGCGAGCTTCCTTTAAGACCTCTACCCAAGCGTTTTCTTGCTTGTTCTTCCCTTTTTATGTCCAAATTAGAAAGGTTCAGTTCACAGAGGCCAGTAGCGTTCAATCCCATGGTGCTATGAGGGATGAGGGTTCCCATGAGCTGGCTCATGAGAGTCTGTGGCACAAATCTTAGGGTTTCCTAAAGCCAAGTTGTAGACACAGCCTTTATTAAAAATTAAAGCACATTAACTTGCAATTAAATAAATTGTACTAAAACAGAGTCACTAATATTAAAAATTCATCACCTCCTAATTGTTTTACTACTCGCCGCATTCTGGAAGTTATTGGTGCTCATGTCCGTGTACGGTGGAAACGTCGTGTATGGGTGCTTGATCAAGAATCTCTCCCCGCTCCGTGTTTGCGGCCATCAGTTCTTGAATCTGAAAGGAGAGTTGTGGGGAGATTTTACTGGCACCATTGAAGTTGACAAACATTACAGAGCCGGATCTTTTCCTCCTCTGAACTGTGAACCCCAGGTCCCTAGTTTCTTCTGGCCTCGTGTTAGAAATGAGTGATTGCGGCTCACAGGAGTTCACTGGATCCCCCCAAAGCCTCATCGCTAAAACGTGGCAGAGCTGTGGTTCAATCAAATCCTCTGACGCCAAAGACTCAGTCCGAGGCGCTGGGCGCGGGTGCTCCAGCTGCACCCCGGACCAGGATGCCCTGGACAGAATCACGAGATGGAATCTGGGGCTCCTGCCTCTCTGCTGACTCTGCATCCATCTCCGGGGAGAAGCTGGGAGTCAGGGTCGGGTGTGGCTTGCGACTGGGCCAGTGGGTGGGCATGCCGCACAGTGCGGCGCTACTGCCCGCTGGTCTCCGCACGCTCCCGTGGGCGGAAGCAACCCGGCCTTCCCAGTGTCCACTTGAGGATGGCTGGTGAGCGCGGGTCTTTCTTGGTCTGGTCGGGACCAAAGACAAACACCTTGTTTCCTTAGCTGGCTTCACCCTAAAAACAGCCCCAGGCTGTCCTGAATGGGGTCACTTGAGATCCCAGAGACAGAAGCAGTCTGCACCACAGGACAGGGCCACAGCATTGATTGGGGTGACCTATTGACAGAGGGTTGAGGGGTGACTTGACCAGACAGCAAGAGGAAGGCACTTCTCCTGGCCCTGTAGGGGGTGGGGCCTGCACGGAGTTGGCTGCTGAGAGGGGAAGGCTCCGCCCGCTCCCTGGACCTGAGAAGGTCACGGCCCTCCTTGGCCTGCTGGGAAAATCCCACAGTCATGGTAGCAAACATCAAGGAGCTCTGCCTTTGAAAGTGTCGGGAGGGGCTAGGAGATCCCGTCCAGGCTGAGACGCCCAGGGAACCGGTGGCCTGTTCTAGCGCTGCCGAGCTGACTTCCCTCTCTTCCTTTCCTCTCTGCAGACGGGCAGGATTGAACCCAACTACCCCAAGGTGTGCGGCCACCAGGGCAACGTGCTGGATATCAAGTGGAACCCCTTCATCGACAACATCATCGCCTCGTGCTCGGAGGACACGTCGGTGAGCCACTGGAGGGTGCTACTGTCCTCCCAGACGGCCCCAGTGGGTGGGGAGGACAAACAGTCTAGGGGTGCTGACTCTGTGAGATTTAGAATAAAGCTGGCAGGTGCATGGGACCTTGCTTTGCTCTGCAGAGGAGGAGGAAAAACAAGACAAAAAAAGAGGGGGAGGAGGAGGGCAGGAAAGAGGTTGGTGTGGAGGGAGGGATGGAAGGAAACAGGAAGCTTGAGGAGGTTTGCGCAGGTGTCTTGCTGGGGGTGGGCAAACGGCTCCAGGTTTGTGCTCTGGGAACTACAACTCCTGGAGAGGGGCGCTAGGTGGAAAGGACAAATGTAACCTGTCCGCAGACCCATACTGGTGGGTTGGAATTGAGCCCTGTGTGTTCCTTTCTTCCTGGCAAGAAAGGAGAAACAGAGGGGACCCAAGAAGAGAGAGAAGAGATAGAGATGGGAGGGAAAGAGGGCCAAAGGAATCCAGGGAGAGCTACAGCTGTCTGTCCTCATTGAGCTGCAGCAGGGCTGGCGGTGCTTGTCTAGCTCAGGGTTCTGGAGAGGCCCCTGCTGCCCTCCCCGCTGGCCCTGTCCAGCCCCCAAAAGCCAGCGCACACGCAGATTCCAGAGTCTGGCTAGCTGGCGAGGGGCCTGGTGCTCCTAGGCCAAGCAGGACCCACCCTTCAGTCAGGCCACAGTGAGAGCTCATTGGCATAGACTGAGGGTAGACTGTTTCCCAGGATGTTGGAGCTGGAAGAGCTGTGTCCCCTGTCTCCACAGACTATAGATTGTGATCTTCAGAGGGCAAAGCCCGTGACCCAGGTGGTTCTGAGCCCCAGACACCCAGCACAGGGCCCTGACCTAATACGTGCTATTGTATATGGGGGTGGGTAGATGGTGCTTGGATGGATAAATAGATGATGCTTGATGGGTGGGTGGATTGATGCATGAATAGATGGATGCATGCATGCATGGATACATGGATGAATGAATGGATGAGTGCATGAACAGATGGATAAGTGGATGGGTGGGTGAATGGATGGATGGATGCATGGATGGATGGATGGACGGATGGATGAATAAGTGGATGGGTGGGTGAGTGCATGAATGGATGGATAAGTGGATGGGTGGGTGGATGGATGGATGGATGCATGCATGGATGGATGGATGGATGGATGGATGGATGGATA
>PVKA01013467.1:0-41746 GCA_004027165.1 Ctenomys sociabilis | reverse complement strand
ACCTACAAAGTGAAACACTGTCTCTCAAAGGAGGTGGGGTAGTAAGGCCTGAATGGATGGGTGAATGGGTGAAGGAAGACCAAGAGAGAGGAATAGCTAGAACGATAAAAGAATGAATGCATGAATGAATGAATGTGGGTATGGGTGAATATGGCCCAAGTAATCAATTATGCAAAGAAAGAAAATCCCAGGAGTGCCTCCATGCCTTTATGGAGTCAGGGGTGAGGTGAGCTGGCACAGAGGGCACATGGGGAGTGGGCGGCAGGGGCCAGGAGAGTGCTGTGAGGTTGGCGGTTCCTGGCCATCACAGCCCAAGGTCAGCTGGAGAGGGCTCCTGGGAGCAGCAGTGCGAGGGTGAGGCCTCCGGGGTGGGAGACAGCAAAAACCCACGTGAGGATGGCCTCCCACATTCCTGCACTTCCCTTAGCAGCCCCAGAACCAATGCAGTGAGGGTGTGGGGCAGCAGTCAGGGACCAGCTCATGGGAAAAGCAGAGCTGCAGAAGGGTGGGCGTGAGAAGACAGCCAGGGAGGTGTCAGAGCCAGAGCCACAGAGGCTGCTTCCTGGCTGGGAAGGAGGCGGACAAAGCACATGGGAGCTGGGGAGCTCAGTGGTCCTCATAGGAAAGGACCTAGGACTCCTGGGGAAGCAGGGGTCCAGGACTACTTGTATCCCAGACTGCTGAAGGCAACTGTCACCAGCCAACAGGAAGCATGCCCCTGGGACTTGGGGCTCCTCCACCCACTCTGGGCTGGGTCCCTGACACATTCAGGTGGAGCTGCTGGATCCCCCTGAGCTAGGCGATGCCTTCCCCAAACTGAGGCTCCAAGAACAGGTCTCGTGCAGCCTGGAAGTAGAAGAGCCCGTTTCACCTCCCGCTGTTGCCTCCACCAAATTCTGTTACCACAGGAGCTAACAGAGCTGCACAGCATGACAGCTTGTGCCCCTAACCCCAGCTTCTTGGGAGGCTGAAGCAGGAGTGTCTAAAGTTCCACGCCAGCCTTGGCAATGCAGCAAGACCCTGTTTCAAAATAAAAAATAAAAAGGGCTGGGGATGTAGCTCAGTGGCAGAGCCTTGCCTAGCATGCTTGAGGCCCTACCTAGATTCAGCTCCAAACACTGCATTCAGCCTAGCCATCAGTCAGTCAGTGGAGACTACCTGGGGGACCCAGCTGGACAGAACTGTGTCCACCAGGGTGTGGGGTGAGAACAAGCCAGGTCAGTTCTTGGACACCCCTCAGCCCATACCTCCTCAGGCTGAAACTTCTGCCACCTGAATCAGATGAGAGGGACCTGCCAGGTTCCAGTCCGGTGGTTTCTGTCATTCAGTGGGTGCGTCACACTCCAGGACCCCTGTTGTATACCAGTTGTGTGTCCCTGCTGTGAGGTCAGAGGTACACAAGGCCCAGAGACTTTGCAGAGGAGGTACAACTGCCTGGCATTTGTCCCCCACACCCAGCTGCTGGGAGCCAAGAAAAGCTCAGCCTTGGAATCTGATACAGCAGGGGTCTCCAATACCCAGAACATGGGCTATAAAACTGCAGACTGTGAGCTCGGGGGAGGGAAGGGGCCTGAGGTTTGTCTGTGTTTCCAGCCGCATGCATCCCGCAACCCTATCACCACCTGACTCCGCCTCCTGTCAGATGGGCTAGGCCTTGAATAATCCTAGGAGCTCAGCGCCTGCTGTGAATCGTGCATGTTCAAGGGACCTAGGATGTGCACAATGAGGGTCCAGGGATGGCTGTGCATGGCCTGGATCCTGATACCTCTGGACCACCCCCAGCTGGGCTGCCTGCTCACAGAGATATAGTGTTGCCGGCAGGCACTGTGAGCCAGCACTGAAGGGCAGGCAGAGGCTGTATGCAGGCAGGAAGAGGGGTTGCTCTTGCCTGCGGTGTAAAGAGAAGGGAATTTTGGAGAAGCACGACTTTGCTAGGCAGGAAAAGTTAATCAAGGTTCAGGCCCAAGGGAAGGAATGGGGTGCTGGAGACCAGGCAGGGGTGGCTGGACCAGAGGGAGAAGGGCAGATGGGCTACAGGCCGAGCAGCTGGGTTTGGAAGTGACACCTGTGCAGTTTGAGTATAAGCCCAGGTTTGGGGACTCGGGGTGGAGCTGTGAGGACCATAGCTGTGTGCAGCCTGGGATTCCTGGGGTGGGATGGCTGGGGGAGCTCGGGGAAAGGACAGGCCAGGGGACAGTGTGGGGGCTGCTGATCTAGAAACAGAAGATTAGATGTTGATCAAGGAGAACTAAGCTCCCCGCCAGCTGCCAGGCCGGCTGCAGGGGCCAGTCTCTGGGCCCCACCCACCCGCCATGTCTGCCGGGCCTCAGCTTGTGGACCTTGGCCCCTGGGCCAGCAGGGCCTGTGGTTACAGCCCCATAGAGTGTGTGCCCCTGGCAGGCCCCTGTCCAACGACCTCACCATTTACAGGGGAGGAAACAGACACTGGAGTGATGTCACCGTGTCCTTTCTGCAGGGCCGTGCTGGGCCTCCCACCCCTGCCCGCCCCTGTTCCTCCAGCTGGGCCACCTTGCTTCGCCTGTGTCCCTGGAGCCCTCCAGTCTGAGACCTGCCTGGTCAGCTCCCTGTGCCTGCAGCTTGCTGTCCCAAAGCAGCGTTAGAAGGACAGTGGGCAGGCGGGCAGCCTATGTCAGGCCCTGTGTTCTGGACCAGGCTCTGGGACGGCCAGGCTCTGAGAGGGCCAGGAGAGCAGCCCTGGCAGGGGTCCTGTGCCCCAGGAGCCCCTGAAGTCCCTTCTGGCCCCTGCTGCCCTTGCTAGTCTGAGCATAGCTAGAACACATTGGAGCAGCTCAGTGAGCCCTTCCTTCAAGACACCCCAGGAAACCCATCTCCATCCCAGGGCTCCCTCCCCATTGTCCTGAGGGGTGTGGGTCCTGTGGAACATGTACTCTGCCCTGTGGGGCCCAGTGGTACCTCCCCAGTCCCCTTCCGGGGTGCCTCTGTTCTGAGGGAGGCAGGGGGCTGTAATTCTCCCAGGCGTCTGGCCCAATCCAGCTCTTCCCGCCACTGGGTGATGTCACCTATTGTTGAGGGCTGTGCTTTTTATAGCTTTTGCTGCAGCTAGGGAGGGCGCTGGCAGGCAGGCAGGCAGCAGGGAAGGGCGCTCCCCTCTCCAAGCCTTGTGCTGCTGGCACTGCTCTGGGGGGCTGCAGCCGCAGAGCGAGGGAGAAAGGAACATCTGACAGCTCGAGGAGAAGGGGAGCATGATCCCAGGAGGGAAGGAGGGAGAGGAGGAGGAGGAGCCTTGTCCCCGGTGGCCAAGCTCAGCATCCTTCTCTTGACTTCTACACAAGCTCCTCCATCCCTCTGAGATCTGATCCACCCCCCGGGAGCTGGGGATGGAAAGCACACACACCCTGCCTCCTGCCACCCCACTGCCAGCTGAAGAACCAGAGCCTCCTGCTCCTGAAGAGAACTGGGGAGGAGGGCGACCATTGTGGAAAACCACGGACCTCGATGCCACTGAGAAAGTGGCGGTGCTCAAGCACCCAGGCTTAGAAGTTCATAGGTTCAAACCCTGGCTCTTCCACTTCCTGGTGCTCTTTCCGTTATGTTCGCTTGTTATTGCAGTTTCTAGGCTCTCACTGTGCGGCCCAGATTGCTATGTCACCCCAGCTGAGACCTTCCTGCCTCGACCTCCAGAGCTCGAGGACCACAGGTGTGTACACCTGCACACCCAGCTAGGGCTTAGTTTTCTCTGGGGGAGCTTCCTTTGCTGGTTTTTTTAAAAAAAAGGCCAAGCTGCATGCAAGCATCACCAAAGAGGCTGGTTGTCAGACACGGTCATGCGCTGTCGCATAATGACATTCCCGTGGACCACTGACCGAATGCGCAGTAGTGTTCCCATAAGATGAGAATGAAACTGGAAAATGCCAACCACCTAGCGACACTGTGGTTCTCGTGATGTCATAGTATAGCATGGTCTTCACACACTTGTGCTGCTGGTGTGGACAGGGCACTGCCCCGAAGCTGGTGGCGGAACAGCCTAGAGCAAGATGCATCTCTGCTACTGGCCTAGATAGCCCCTCAGTGATGCTTTTTGTCATTGTGTGAGAGTGCACACCTATGAGTGAGCCTCAGGAGGGAAGGGCATTACTGTCCCAGGAAGTGACCGCTCCCAGTGACAGCTCTCCTGGACACCTCTCCCAGGAGCCAGGATTTGGGAGATGGAGGCCATAAATACTGATGATCTTTAGCCAGGTGTGGTGGCGCACACCAGCCATCCCAGCACTTGGGAGGCTGAGGCAGGAGGATGGCCTGGAGTTGGAGGCCAGCCTGGGCCGCCTACTGAGTCCAAGGCCAATCTGAACTGCACAGTGAGACCCTATTAAAAAAAATAAACAAATAAATAAAGAGAAGAGAGAACAAAAAAGAAATATAACAATAAGCCTAAGCTCCTGTGTGTGTGTCTTTACTTATAACAAAAAGGTTTAAAAGGAAAATAAAGACTTTAGAAATAGGATAAAAAGAAAAAACGAAATAGGAAAAAGTGAAAAGAAACCATTATATTTGGTACTTATAAAAATACACTGAATTAGTGCAGATACAAAGGGATTGCCACTTCTTTATTCAACTTAAAAGTTGAATGGCCAATAAGCAGCAAACTGTTGATTTTGAAAAAAAAAAAATAGGAAAAAGATGATACCCAAACAAGGTGCACTTCCGTCCATGCCTACAGCAGGAAAGGGCTTTGCCCCCTGCGTGACGCCTTTGTGTTTTCAGCTAAGTGCTGTTCCAAGAGAGGCAATAAATTTTTCAAAATTGAAGGATTATAAAGCTAAAATGGGGTGACAGACTGAAACTCGTTTGTCCCCGAAGAAAGAAAGCATCCTTTTGTCAGCGCAGCGCAGCCCAAGTGCACAGTGCTGGTCACACGGTGTCTGAGGTCTTTGTGTGCGTGTCCTGTCACACCCACTGTGACTTCTGCCCACAGCCTGTGCCCCACACAGACGTGTCCCTCCTCTTTTATGCTGTACTTTCACTGTGCCCTTTTATGTTTAGCAAGGGGGTAGGTGCACAAGTGCTGCCCCCTGGCCTGCCGTGGCCTGCGGGATCGAGCCAGAAGACAGGCTGGCCTGGTCTGCTGCCCGGGAGCCATGGTGTCACATGTAGGTGTGCATGCGCTCGCTGTGAAATTCCCGCACAATGACATCTTTCACAGTGCAGTTCTCAGAGCATGTCCCGTGAGGGCAAGACACCCAGCCTGAGAATGCCGGCAGCTGCTCTGACCTTGGAGCAGGACAGTGGGCACCGGGTCCTCTCTGCGCTGTCAGAACTGAGCTGGGATGAGGAGTCTGCAGCAGCCTCCCCCGGTTCCTCTCCTGTCCCCTCCTGGGTCAGCCTGCCCTGACTTGTGGCCTCTGTTGCCTTGCTGGTGCGGTTTGTCTCCCCATGAGGATGGGGTAAAGTAGCCAGAAGTTGTAGCATCCAAAAAGCCTGTGGAATTCTATCCTGTGTTTAGGGCAGTGACCGTCTCACAGTGAGCTCCGTGTCTGGTAGCAGGTGGACAGGGCAATCGGCAGAGGTTAGCAGCTCCGGGGCTCCCGGAAACCTCCTCAAAGGAGCATCTGAGCCCTTGAGCCTGGGTCTCAGATCCCCAGAGTGGTCAGATGAATGCTCAGAACCAGAGTTTTGTGTACTGCTGCACCAGATGCTTCTGAATGACCAGAGCTCACCGGTAACTCCTGTCCTTCCAACATTGTGCCAGTCCAGTGTTCAGTAAATAAGGGGTTTGGATTCAGATCTTATCCCAGGGATTTTGCCCATTGTGGACTCAGGGGCCTCCTCTGAGATCCTGCCCTACATCTACACAGTAGTATCTGTCTCCTGCAGCTGTGTTCCAGTTGGGGGATAAGCATGTACCCCAACTGGAACATTCTTTAGAAGTAGCATCATCAGAGGGATGAAACAGGCCCTGGTCCAAAGTCATGGAATAACTTTGACTCTCAAAATGTCAGGAAGCAGAGGTCTAACCAGACGTTTTTTTTTTTTTTTTGGCAGAACCGGGGATTGAACTCAGGGCCTTGTGCTCACCAGGGAAGCACTTATTCCACTGAGCCATTGCCCCAGCCCCCAACCAGACACTTCTGTAACCATGAAGTGTGTGTGTGTGTGTGTGTGTGTGTGTGTGTGTGTGTGTGTGTGTGTTAAGGGTTGTGTTAGCTGCCCTTCTCAGCTGCCTCCCCACAAGACCACAGACATCTCCCTAGGGCCAAACCTGCACAGGCCAGGCACCCAATGTTCTGCTGGATTGAATGTAACCTAGGTAAGCAAGGCTGTGATAAGCGTGGTGCTCCCGGAGGGACAGTCTGGGCCCTCCACCTCCCTGCCCCTCCCTTCCAGGAACCCCCTTGAGCTTCCTGTTGAACTCAGTTCCTCTGGGCCAGATCACAGCTCTTCCCACTTCCCAGCCGCTCTTTGTTTCAGCAAATCCCCGGAGGACTGACGACTGGAGGCCCTCCCCTTCTTGGTGGCCTAGGCCTCTGTGAGCTCCAGCTCTTCCCTGGGGCTCTGGCCACGTCTGGGCTTGGCTGTTTGCTGAGCTGAGATTGAGCAGAGCAGTCTCCTGTAGCCCATAATAAACCAGAGAAAGGTGGTGGGTTCGTGGGAGGACATTTGTGGGGTATGTGGCTGAGAAACCTGGGCCACAGGATGGGACGGGCTGGTATCAAGTGGGGATACAGCAGCCTATCTCGCTGTCTTTGGTATATCTGTCCTTCTGGGTCCCCCAAGCCCTGCAAGGAACCCTCTGTCTGACACTGGCCATGAAAGCAGCTCCCTGGGCTCCTGCCCCAGGCTCCTGGTTTCCTGACACTCAGATCTGGGCCAGAGGCTGGAGCCTGGGTACCACCTGACTGACCCGCTGTCCACCAAGCTGCTACCTCAGGAAATCACTTCATGTGACTCATGCCCAGCTGTGTTTGACCCACAGGCTCTCCAAGCACCAAAGCTTTCCATTGTTGACTTTCTAGACTGAGAGCCTCCATGGCAGGGTTATGTGACTTACAGTTGCGTGGCTGAGATCTGCCCCGCATCTCCTGTGGGCCCACCTTGTGGGGCGACCAAGGGCTGCTCTGGGAGACCCAGCCCAAGCAGGGAATCTTCAGGCTGCGTAGCCTCTGGCTTCCTCTGCCACCTGGCAGGCGGGCTGAGCCCCGGCAGCTTCTCCGGGAGCACCCACCACCCTTCTGTCCTCTCATCCACTCTGCATCGTCAGTGCAGCTGCTAGTCTGCACCCCTTCTTCTAAATGCACCCCTTTTGGGCCCTCCCTGCCTTCCCCAAGGGACAGTCCCTGCCAAGTCTCTGGACCTGGCTTTCTGTGTGGGAGGCAGCTGCAAAGGGGAGCCAGTAAAGCCACAAGACCCACTTAAGGGCGGACAAGGGTGGCCATGCACACCATACCGGGTCAAGAAACGCAAATCCAAGGGCCGGCCAAATAGCTCAGTGGATTAAAGCACCTGCAAGCAGGTGCAGGGGCCAGGGGTTCAGAATTCCACAGCCTGCTATACCAGCCCTACCCCCGGGGCGTGCTGAGAGCACAATTGAGACGGGGATTACCTCTCAGAGCTGTAATCCCCGCTCTTAGAGGCTGTGAACAGGTAGATCACTACAAGTCCGATCTAGTAGTGAGACCCTGAACACCTTGTAGACCCTTCCCTAAAATACAAAAAAGAAAAAAACAAAGAAAAAAAAAGAAAGAGCTGGGCGTGGTGGCTCATGCCTGTAATCCCAGCACTTGGGAGGCTGAGGCAGGAGGATTGTTGTGAGTTCGAGACCAGCCTGAGCTACAAAGTGAGTTTAAGGCCAGCCTGAACTGCATATCATATGTTCTGTCTTAAAAAGACTAAAAAAAAAAAAAAAGAAAGAAAGAAAAAAGAAAGAAATGCAAATCCAGGCTATGTTAAGGTGGCTTTTTGGACCAATCTGGTGGACAAAAATCAGCTTGGTAGGCAGTACTTTGCCCCTAAGCTATAATACCCCCTCAAAAGTCAGCTTCATAAAACATGTTGTTTTACAGGCACAGATGAAAACTGGGGCAACTATTAGGAATCATCCCCCAAAGAATGTATTGTGCTTTAGGTTTGGTTTTGTTTTCAGTGCTAAGAATTGAACCCAGGGCTCTCACTGACCTGTATCCCTAGCCCTATTTTTTATCTTTTTTATTTTGAAACAGGGTCTGGCTAAGTCATTACATTTCTCAGAGGGGCTAAAACTGTCAGTTCTCCTGCCTCGGCCTCCCAGAGTGCTGGGATTACAGGCCTGTGCCACCTGGATAACAGGCTGGCCGTGTTCATCTTGAGATGATCACACAACAGATGTCTCTCGACAAATTAGATCGACACATAGTGGTGTACAATGATGCCCACTCTGGAGTTACATGAAAAAAGCAAGCTGAAGAACATATGATATGGTACCCTTTTTCAGTTAAAAAGTTTATGTGTATAATGCGTGTGGTGGAGTATGGGCTATGTGTATATGGTGTGAGGTGTTTATGTATTGGGCTATGTGTGTGCAGTATGTGTTGTGTCTAGTGTGTGTGACGTGTGGTGTGTGACGTATGTAGTGTATGTGTGTGGATTAAAGTGCCTGCAAGCAAGTGCAGGGACCAGGGGTTCGATCCCAGGCCCTACCCCTACGATAGCAATTGAGACTGGACGTGATGGCATGTGCCTATAATCCCCGCTCTTGGGAGGCTGTAAACAGGAGGGTCATTATGAGTCCAGTTTAGTTTTTTTTTTCAATTTTTTATTAATTTTATTGATAAATAACAACGAGAATTTCAAAACAGGTTAGTAGGACAGTTACAATAACTAATACATTGTATATTGTTGGCTTCATAGTAGTTGTTCAGGGTACAAGATATATAGACATATCTTGTCTAAACACTATTAGTAGAAATCTTCTCATTGAAGTAAGATAAAATAGCTGTGTTCTTTTTTCCATTCATAAGTATCATTTAATTTTATTTCTTTTTTTTCAAAGCTGATTAAGAAGACAATTTCAATAATTGATACTTTTTACACTGTTATCTTCCTAGTGGTTATCCATAGTACAAGAAGCAGACAGGATATTCTGTTCAAACACTATTAGTGCAAATCTTTCTTCTCATAGAATTTAGCGAAAGTAGCTGCATATCTATCCTAACTATTCTGTGTATACAAATATAAAAGAGTCCTTCCTTGTAGCCCCTTTTTTGTTTAGTCCTGTCAGAGATGAGTATTCTAATGGCATTCACTTATTATAGGTGCTTGAATTCAGCAAAACACTCCAACACAGTCCAGCAGTTCACAACAGTAGTGGGTTATCCACAGTTGTTGACTTGAGCCTTTCACACCTCAGCATATTAATATGGCTTTACTTTATATACCTGGTGTTTATACTTTTCTGCTGGATGGTTAAGACCAAGATAGAGCAAGACCAATATAACAAGAAATGTAACTTTTGTATCTGATAAGGTCAGTCAAGTCCCCTCAGGATTTATCCTGTAACCCTGTACTGCACTATGTAGATCCTTTGTCAGCGTCAGCCATGTGCATGAGTCACGGCCATTGCTTGACCACTATGAGTCCAATTTAGCAGTGAGACCCTGAGCACCCTGTAGACCTTTCCTTAAAATACAAAAAAAAAAAAAAAAAAAAAAAAAAAAAAAAAAAAAAAAAAAAAAAAAAAAAAAAAAAAAAAAAAAAAGAATTTTGGGGCTGGGAAGATGGCTCAGTAGAATAAAGGCTTCCCTGGTAAGCGCAAGGGTCTGAGTTCAATCCCTGGCTCTGCCAAAAAAAAAAAAAAAAAAAAAAGAATTTTAAGGGTGAGATTGGATCAAAGAGTATAATATAAATGCTCCTATGTTTCCTACAAAAGATTGTCAAATTATGTCTGAAAGAGTTCCTCTAATCTATAATATGACCGAGAGCAATCAGATCAATGAGTAAATTTTCAAAGGCATTTTTTGGTGGTGTCGCTTTTACTTTTTTGAGATAGGGTCTTGCTATGTACCGCAGACTGGCCTCAAACTCGCAGCAATCCTCCTGTCTCAGCCTCCTGAGTGCTGTGATTAATAGGTGTGTGCCGCCCACCGTGTGGGGCCTGTTATGCTCTTCTAATACCAGTGATGAAATAACAAGAACAGTGACCCATAAGTCGTCCTGTATAAGTGGTTGCAGCTATTGCCTCATTTGATGTACAGGCACAGCAGGCCCAGGCCCCCACCCAGTACCTTTATAGTTGACACAATGGAGACTTTGATGTGGGTTTGGCCTGAGTGACCACAGCCCTCTGAGGCAATGGCGCTAGGCAGGGCTGCTTGGGGACTTCGGAGAAAGGGTTCCGTCTCCCCCTGGGGCCATCCGATCCTTCCTTCTGCTGCTCCCGCAGGTCCTATCCTTCCCTTTCTCTGTGTCTTTGTCAGCATCCACAGAACCAAAAATAGTACCGCCACTGGCTCTGCTTGTCCTCCAGGCCCGCCTGACTCCAGCCCCTGAGCCCGTCATCTCCGCACAGACTCGGCCTCCAGCTCCTGGTGACACGGCACCATGCCCATGACCGTCCCAGGGGGCACAGAGCAGGGGCCAAGGCCATGGTGCAGCAAACGAGCTGGGATGTGGAGCGGGCAGGAGGGCAGGCTCTTAGGGCGTGTGGACGGAAGAGCTCCCAGGCGCTCTGCTGCGGTGCTTGCTAAAAGCTGGGTGTTCAGGGTCCAGGCCTGAGATGCAGCAAGAGCAGCAGGCAGGACCACACACACACCCAGAACCAACTGTCACCCAAGGCTGGGGGCCCAGCCTCTGTCCCCTCTCCATCTCAGGACCTCACTCCAGGTCTCACCTGTGCTCTGCCCACTGCCCTGAGGCCTCGAAGCTGAGTGTCCCAGGAAGGGGCACCCCCCTAACACCAGCCACTCCCCTGGCAGGTGCGGATCTGGGAAATCCCTGAGGGCGGGCTGAAGCGGAATATGACGGAGGCACTGCTGCAGCTCCATGGCCACAGCCGGCGCGTGGGGCTGGTCGAGTGGCACCCCACGACCAACAACATCCTCTTCAGCGCCGGCTATGACTACAAGGTGTGTGACCAGGCAGGGCAGGGGTCAGGGAGGGAGGGAGGGTTTCCCCAGGCCTGCAGAAACCATTCATCTGAGCACCTCGACCAACATGGCAAGTCCACACCGCCCACTGTTCCTGGAGCCTACAGGGCTGCAGGGGCTGATAGAGAATCCCCATCCCAGGCCCGCACCCCAGGACCAGGAGGTGCCTCTGCCCTCCCAGTAGGAAAAGAGGTCTGCACTGTGCTACCCTGAATGCACCACTCTTGTCCATTAGAAAGGGAGCAAGGACACTTCTGGCAGGAGAAAGAGGAGCCCAAGCGCCAGCCCCTGGCCCTGGCCCATGTGTGCTCTCCAAAGAGCCATGCCAGGCACCCAGGAAAAAGACAGTTCTCCTTCCTGCCAGCTGCACAAAGTGCACCCAGGCTCAGGCTGGGAGCTGTCCACGGAGATCTGTGGGTGGTGTCCCCCAACATAGCGCCCTTTTGCGTAGAACCCAGTGACACCACGATGCAGCCCAGGCTACCGTGGTCTCCACATGGCCCTGGGTGAGGTCCGCGGGCGCCCCCTTGCAGGTCCTCATCTGGAACCTGGATGTGGGTGAGCCAGTTAAGATGATCGACTGCCACACGGATGTCATCCTCTGCATGTCCTTCAACACGGATGGCAGCCTGCTCACCACCACGTGCAAAGACAAGAAGCTGCGTGTGATCGAGCCCCGCTCAGGCCGTGTTCTGCAGGTGGAACCCAGCATTTTTTTGAGGTGGAGAGGGAAGGTTCTGGGAGTTGGGGCCAGGCTTCCGGCCTTGCCTGGTAGAAATGACCATGCAGGGCTCCTCCTCCTGGGCCACCTGCTCTGGGAGCCCTCCTGTCTTCCTTCAGAGGGGCTGTATCCCCATCCTTGTCCTGTCCCCATGGCAACCCCCTCCTGCAGAAGGAATGAATCTGCAGCAGCTAATCCAGTCCCACTCTAGGTGCAGGACAAGGGAATTTGGGACTCACAGCCCAGCCATGTCCCCAGGCTCAGGGCATCGTGCCAATTAGCTGCTTTGGGCCCTTGGAACTTCTTCTGTCTTAAGTGTGAGGAAGGGAATGGGTGTTACGTGGAAGTACCCAGAAGCTATTCTCGAGCACCTCCCGTGTGGTGGCTGTGGATGTATTCATCACCTTTCTGTTGCTGTCCCCACACTTGCACAATTTAAAGGAAAGGAGGCTTATTGAGGATTCTGGTTCCAGAAGGTTCAGTACATGGTTGGGAGGCACCAAGGGAGAAGGGCCTGGCTGAAGGAGGAACTCAACTCCCAGCAGGCAGGACACAGCGAGAAAAGAGCCAGAGGGGCGGGGCCGGGCTGCATGGAGTTCTCAAAGGCACCCTCTGTGAGCCATGCAGGCACAGGCAGAGATGTGCTCAGCTGCTCCCCTGGGAATCTCTCAACTTCATCCTGATGTTGGCCAAGATTATAGGGCCGGGAAGATGGCTCAGTGGAATAAGCGCTTTCCTAGCAAGCACAAGGGCCTGAGTTCAATCCCCAGTTCTGCAAAAAAAAAAAAAAAAAAAAGATTAACCATCACACAAGGCTGGGGAGGATGCACAACATGGATGAAGTAGGGGTCTTTCCTACCACATAAGAAAGAGCAGTGCCTGGTGTGAGTGTCTAATGGTGTAAGAGTGGGAAATCAGTTCTTACCAGCATAAATGAAATGATTATGATTGTTCAAGGCACCAGTAGGAACCAACATTGCTAGAGGCATGCACTGGAAAAGGCTCCATCACTGGCCTCCAGATAGCCCCTGGGGTGGGAGCTGTCACTGTCACTCTTCCCATGCTATACAAAAGACCAAGGACACAGAGCCTTGGAGAGGGTTACACACTTGGACCTCCCGGTTCTGGTTCCAGGGGAGCTAGAATTCAAGTGTTGAGCCCTTGTGAAACAGACAGGGTGTTTAGGGAGGAAGAGTCACCGCCCTCTGGCTCACAGATGAGGCCTGGAGCCCAGAGGGGCAGGGGCATCTCCTTTGGGGACAGGCAGGGGTAGGGCTGAAGCACAAAACCATGATAACCAGCTGGGAGGTGTGGGCTGCCCCCACCCTGGTCCTTTCCTCCCTGGGGCGGACTCACCTGGCGAGGGGCTGCATGAAATTGGGAAGATCTCAGGTTCTGTGGGAAACATCAGAGGCCCGGGTTTTGTCCCAGGGCTCTGCGGCTCCTGAGCACCTGTGCTTGTTTCCTGAAGCTGCTGTAAACGCTAACCACAAGCTATGTGGCTAAAAATGACAGGGACCCCCGCTCTTGCACAGCTGTGGAGGGCAATGCTGCATCAAAGTGTCTCAGGGCAGGCCCCTGCAGAGGCTCTCGGGGAGAGAGCCTGTTCCCTGCTCTTCTGGCTCCTCTGGCCATTGGCTCCTCTGTGTCTGTATGATCCCACCTCCCTCTTGCAAGGACCCTCAGCATGGCATTTGAGGCCCATGCATGACCAGGGTAATCTCATCCTAGCCTTGTTTATTACATCTGCAAGGACCTTTTGGCCACATAAGGAGCACAGGACGTGGGCATCTTCCAGGAAAACCACCATTCGGCCATGACAGTCCCCAAGTCTTGGGGATCCCTGCTCACCCACTATCTGTCCCCACCAGGAGGCGAACTGCAAAAACCACAGGGTGAACCGGGTGGTGTTCCTGGGCAGCACGAAGCGGCTCCTGACCACTGGGGTCTCCAGGTGGAACACGAGGCAGATTGCCCTCTGGGACCAGGTCAGCGGCAGCAGGGGGGGGCTGTCTTCAGAATCGGGGTCGAGCTCCAGAGCGATCTGGGACTCGCTTGGAGTTCTGTCGTGGGTACGGAGAGAGGACACCGAGGCCAAGCCTCTAAATCACTTCCTGTGATGAAGAATGCACCTATCACCTACTGTAGGACATCAGAAGGCAGATGGTGTGGTAGCTTGTCTCACAGAAATGAGAAACCAAGAAAACACCAGAGAGGGTGTTGGCATACAGGGGCTGCAGTGCTGGGAGCCTGGCTGGAGTTGGGTCAGTACCACACCATCCTGCCTGGACATGGGCTGACCCACCCTTCCTCCTCTTACTGCAGGAAGATCTGTCCATGCCCCTGATTGAGGAGGAGATTGATGGGCTCTCCGGCCTCCTGTTCCCTTTCTATGATGCTGATACCCATATGCTCTACCTGGCTGGAAAGGTAGTGGAGGGCGGGGGAGGGTTGGGGGCCCCTGGGAGAACCCCGTGTCCTAGTGAGTGAGAGCCAGCCCAGTTTCTCTGGGTCTCTGGGTCTTTGCCGCCCCGTCAACAAGTCTGACACTCACTCTTACTGAAGTGTGGATGACTGCCAGTTCCCTTCAGGTGAGTTAGAATAGGGTTTGCCATTGGGAAAAAATGAGAGCCTAAGGCACAGTGGCAGTGACAGGGGTGCAATGTGATGGATTGGGGGGGTGGCTGGCTAGGATGCCTTAAGGGCAGGTCTGGTAAGACCTGAGGATCTAGGAATCAGACCATAGAATTCTGGGGACTGGGGAGGTGGCTCAGTGGAAATAAGCGCTTCCCTGGCAAGTGTAAGGGCCTTAGTTCAATCCCCAGTTCCAGGAAAAAAAAAAAATCCTGAGCCTGACTGCTTTGCTTAAGCAGGCACTTAATTTGAAACATTTATCTGGAGATCTTGGATGAATTCAGCCTTATTTACCAGAAAAGCTGGCACTGTGCCTGCACTCACCTGTAATCCCAGCTCCTTGGAAGAACTTCAAAGTCAACCTTTCTGCAACCTGTCATCCCAGCATTTTGGAGGCTGAGTCAGGAGGGTCACTGCAAATTCAAGGCCAGCCTAGGTTACATAGTGAACTCAAGGCCAACCTGGGCTACATGGTAACCCTATGTCAAAACAAATGGGCAAAGCCCTCACCTCCTCTCACTCCCCTCCTCTTAGGGCGATGGGAACATCCGGTACTATGAGATCAGCACGGAAAAGCCCTACCTGAGTTACCTCATGGAGTTCCGCTCCCCGGCCCCACAGAAAGGCCTAGGTAAGGGCCAGGGGCTGCTGCGGCGCTGGAGCCTGGACCCCGGCTGCTTCTGTAGCCAGCCTGTCTCTGACCTCAGGCAGGCGCTGTCTTTCTGTGGCCTTTGTGTCCACTCTCGCTTTGCTCGGGGGAGGCTAAGTGCAGAGTGCAGCTGACGTGGGTGACGTCAGCAGCAGCTCCATCCTCACTGATGAGGGAAGAGGTGGCTCTGGGCACCGTCACAGCCAGCACTGCACAGCTGCCTGCTTCTCGGGCTAAGCGCAGGCCAGGACCAGGGCCAGACTCTGGGGAGTCGGGCGGATGACCTTCAGTCTCAGAGTGGCATCCCCACTCCTGTCCACCTATGCTGGAGGTGCCTATGACCCAGCAGGGACACACAGGGGTCCCAGTCCCCTTTGGGCCAAATCTTTCAGCCACCCATTTCTGCCTGTGCACGTGAACTGCTCCTTAGAGTGCAATGCGGCTTGTAGCCACTGTGTCTGGTGTCACAGGCAGGGCAGAGGGCCAGCATCAGGGACACAGAGAACCACCCCCTTCCTTGATGACCAACAGCAAAGGGCCCAGCACCATTTGAGGTCCTAATGATCATTCCTCATCCCTAACGCTGTCATCCCCAGGGTCCTTTTAGGAAAAAGGCTGGTACAAGGAATAAATGGGCCCAGGAGCAGCAGGGAAAGCTGGGTCACACTCAGCTTTAATCAAAAGCCAGGCACGTTTCAAAGGTTCAAAGAAAGAAAGCAGCTCAGCCCTGAGGAGCTGCAGAGGGGCAGAAACGGAATCTAGACCCAATCCAGGTGTAGGGGCTTGAACACTTGTAGCTCAGCTGCTGGCGAGGCTGAGGCAGGAGGCTCACAAGCTCAAAGCCTACTTGAACAACCTAGAGAGGCGCTGTCTCAGAAAAAAAGCCAAGCAAATACACAGGAAGGGGCTGGGACTGGAGGGCACAGCAGGGTTCCAGCCTGGAGAGCACGAGGCCCTGGGTTCTCCCCAGCACTGCCAAAGGAAAGTGAGAATTGAAACCCACGCCCCTGGCTCCGAGTGCCAGGGAGCAACCTCGGCCCCTGGGCCATCCTGCAGCTCTTGGGATTCCCTGTCTAGAGGAGCAGCTTCCGTCTCAGGGGAGCCCTCAAGCCCTGTCCAGAGCTCTCAGTCCAGGAAAAACCTGAGCACTGGCTGTGCTCATCACGGGGCCAGGCAGGTAACAAGCATCCCCAGTACCTCAGGGAATCAGAGTCCATGATGTGGTCAAGGTCAAGGGGCAGAGTCCGCATTCAAAGCCCACTGTCTCTCCCCGGAACTGAGTTCCTGCCACCTCTGCCCTTGGGCCATCACAGACCGGCAGACCTCAGCCAGCACCCAGCAGAGGGCAGAAGGCAGGCCCCGAGGGGTTCCGGGTGACGCTGGCTGGACCCCCAGGGAGCCGTGTGTCTACCCACAGGCGTCATGCCCAAGCACGGGCTGGACGTGTCGGCCTGCGAGGTGTTCCGCTTCTACAAGCTGGTGACCCTCAAGGGCCTGATCGAGCCGATCTCCATGATTGTGCCGCGGAGGGTGAGTGGAGCTGCGGGGCCCCTGTGCAAGCCCAGGCTTGCTCCCCACGGTCTGGGAGAGAAGCCGGGATGCAGGAGGGGTGTGAGGCCCCACTGGGGGGTGGAAGACAGGCGTCACCGCTGTGGGGAGCCCCCAAGAGCAAGGCTGGGGTAGGGCCGTCTCACTCCTCGCTGCTGCCCCCACAGTCGGATTCCTACCAGGAGGACATTTATCCCATGACGCCAGGCACGGAGCCGGCCCTGACCCCCGACGAGTGGCTGGGCGGCATGAACCGAGGTAGTGCGCAGAAGCGGAGGAGGCCAGAGCCGCCCCCTTGCCTGGCCTCGCTCTCCCCGCCCCCTGAGTACCCCCGGGCCCTGCCACCTGCCACCCTCCTTCGGGGTGACCCCTGTCCTGCTTCCTAGACCCCGTGCTGATGTCCCTGAAGGAGGGCTACAAGAGGTCTTCCAAAGTGATGTTCAAAGCTCCCATCAGAGAAAAGAAGAGCGTCGTGGTCAATGGCATAGATTTATTAGAAAATGTCCCGCCCAGGACAGAGAACGAGGTAAAGGACATATGCTACACCCTCCATGGGCCCTGAAGGAGCGAGACCTCTATGTTTCAATTACAGGCTTCAGGCCCACAAGCCAGCAGTGCTCAGAGGCATTTATCTTTCAGTGACAAATAATCCTAAGTAACCTGCCCACGGTTTGCACTGCCTCTGAACCCCACAGATAGAGGCTGGGGTGTCACTCAGGTATGGCCACACACACCACGCCCTCAAATGCACGAACGCAGGCTTGGCATCTCCTTGAGAAACCATTCTGGGGGTTGATGTCATAGGAGTTGTATGTCATGGCTGTGCCTCCCTCCCAGGCATTATGACAAGGGGGAGCGGTAACACCTGCTGGTCTTGTGGAAGAGCTTGGCTATTTAACAAAGGTCCTATGTGCCATGTGGGGTGCAACCAGGCTCACTGGGGGGCACCTAGAACCAGGCCTTTGTCTGATCTCCTTCCAGTGCCCCTCCCCCAGGCCAGGAAAGCTCAGCTCAGCCATGGGCCACATGCAAGACCTGAAGTGCACGGTGGGGCCATCTGTGTGTGAATCCTGGCTCCTCCACTCCCTCCCTGGGACTGAGCAAAGGTTCCTGACCTTTCTGTGTCCACTTCCTCATGGAAAAGTGAGGCTAGGAAGTATGGTGTGAATTAAAAAGCTAATCCACCTAAAGTGTTCCAGGAAACAGGAGCCAGCTGTATCAGCGACCCACTGCTGCGTAAGGAATTACCCCAGAACTTAATGACGTACAGCCACAGGTGTTTATCATCCCTCAGTTTTTGTGGATTGAGTTTCTGCTGCGGCACGGCTGGGCAGCGGTGAGGCTGAAGCTCAGTTGCAGGGCTGGGTATGGAGAAGGCAGGCTGGGACGAGTTGAGTGAAGGAACACTGAACTATCAATATGTGGATTGGAACGGAGATCCTGACAGAGACTTCCGAGGGTCTCTGCACAGAGCAGGTAGAAACCAGGGTCCATTGACACCAAAGCCAGGGAAGACTACACGAGCCTATGGCCCCGGGTGCTATCCATAATCTTAAGCATTACAGCTGACTGGGAACGATGGATAAGAACTTGGGGCCGAGAGCATAATTTGCAGTCATATGGCTCAGTAACTTACTAAAAAAATCACTGCATTGTAGGCTTAGATGCTCAAGTTTTATTTATTTATTTTGGTACCAGGAATCAAACTCATGACCTCATGTTTGCCAGGCAGGTGTGCTGCTGAGCTATATCCCAGGTCCCCAATTTTTGTTTGCATTAGCACATATTTGTAGTAAAAATGGCGAATTTTATGGCATGCAAATTACACCTCAGTGAAGCTGCTTTGTGACAAGCATGTACCTAAAAATTTGTGCAAGAAGTTTTCAGACTGTGGCAGGCACAGCAGTGCAGACAATTATTTACTACAAGGACAAAAATGCTGGGCATGGTGATGCAGCACTCAGGAGGCTGAGGCGAAAGGATTGCCTAGAGAGAGCTGGCAAGATAGTTCAATGGACTAAGCATCTGTTTAGGCCAGCATGGGGACCAGGGTTCGATTCCCAGCACCACATACCATGCCAGCCCTGCCCCTGGGGCACACACCTATAATTCCAGCTCTGGAGAGGCTGAAAATAGGAGGATCACTATGAGTCCAAGCTGTGTAGTGAGACCTTACACTAAATATAGAAAAAAAAAAAAAAAAAAAAAAAGCAAATGTATTTCAACCCAGAGTTACACAAACAGAAGCAGCTCTGGGTGACACCTGACTCCTGCTTGCAGGGTCCCTGTGTAGCCTGCAGCATTCCAGGGCACAGTACTTGTGACCACCTCCTGGGGTGTCTCACAGAAGAAATGGAGAAACTGGTCCACCTCGATCCAAGGTGTGATCGAGGATCTGCCAAGACACTAGGCTTTGCCCTGGGCCTTGCAAAAAATGAATCACGGTCCAGTGAAATCTCTCCAGTGTTTCTGTTATAGTCTTGTGTTTTAAAGGCTAAATTCTAGAGCTAGGGATGTGGTACAGTGTGTCCCTAGCATATGTGAGGTCCTTTGTTGGAACCCAGCATTACAAAACAAAACAACTAGGTTCCATTTTGTACCCCAGATTCTCCCTCATACGAGAAGGCTGCAAGCCAGTGTGGGTGCATGCCTGTAATCCCAGCATCCTGGGAGGCTGACACAGGAGGATTGCGTTTTTGAGCCCAATCTGGGCAATATAACAACTTAGAAAAACTGTCTCAAAAGGGCTGGGGATGTCCTTCAGTGCAAAAGAAATGGATAGAACCCCGAGAGAGAAAGAGAATGCAAAACACTGGGAAGGGTTTCATCTAGAACAGCAAAAGCGTGGTAAAGAGATTGTTAGGTTTGGACCCCTTTCAAGGGATGATTAAGGGCGTCGGGGAGCCTGGGTTTTCTTTCGTCCTACCTCGGGAGGGAAAGCAGGACCCATAGCTGGAGCCGGGCGAGGATGGTGGAAGCTGGAAATGGTAGGTGTAGAGGGGTGTCTGAGACCCCTCCCGAGCCACTACTCCTCACTTGTCTCTTGGCCTCCGTGGCCTCTCTCCCAACCCAGCTCCTCCGGATGTTCTTCCGGCAGCAGGACGAGATCCGGCGGTTGAAGGAGGAACTGGCTCAGAAAGACGTCCGCATCCGGCAGCTCCAGCTGGAACTGAAAAACTTGCGCAACAGCCCAAAGAACTGCTAGCGCGGGGCTGCTCTCCAAGCTATCTCGCCGTGGTTTCTACTCATCCCTTAACTTCCCCTCATCTGGTGGCCCCGGACACAGAGTCAAGAGTGGAGCTGGGGGCCAGCCTGAGGACCCCACCTTCCACCTCAACAACTGGAAGCTGACCCTTGACCTCCTGACCTCCTGACCTTGAGCTAAACCTAATTCCCAGCCTCCCACCCACAACCCTTTCCCTGGGGCCTGGGGAGCCAGGTTTCTCCTTGCTGAGCCAACTGTGGACTCCCTAAGGGTTGCCCTCCGTGGACCAGGGACAGAGTGGGATGCAAGATCCCATCTGGACTTAAGACTTGAACTTTTCCCCTGTCAAGGGGCTGCCAGGACGCGGGGCTCCTGGCTCTGGGTCCTGGCTCTGGGTCCTGCCTGGGCCTGCAGTGGGGGCTGGACCTCGGGCCCAGGGTCCTCCCCCTCAGCCATGGCCCAACAGCCTTGGCAGCCTGACTCACCTTCTGCCTCTTCCCCTCCTGGCCCTTGTCTTCAGGGAACGAAGAGGACACTCTCTAAGGCCATAATGACCCCTTGCCTTCCTGTGACTCTCTTCAAAGCTCTTGCATACCCTTCTCCCACTGAACTTTTGAGCTAGGCAGGGTAGGGATTCACATCCCCATTTATCAGATGACACAACTGAGGGCTGCAGTGGGGAGCAATGTACTGAGTCTCACAGCTGGCCAGCTGTGGACCCTGGGTGTCCAGATCTCAAGGTCAGGCCCTCTGCTCTGTATACAGATGCCAATGCCCTATAGGCTTCCCCAGAATGAGGTCTAAAGCCACTTCTACCATCAGCCAATACCAGTAGTGCCAATGTGCCACACTGCCCAGTTGAGGGCACTCGGTGGCCCTGGACTCTCCTGGCCTGCACCCTTGGCTCTGCCCCCAGGGGACTGCATCTGAGATGAGGCCTCTTCCACCAGAAGCCGGGGCTGAGAAGAGTGGAGTGTGGCCCTAGATTTGCTGGATCCGATGGCTTCTGGGGACCACATGTGTCTCTCCCCACTGCGCTCGCTCTCAGCCACGTTCAGCCTTACGCACGTAGAATGACCACAGCCACCCCCATCAGACAGCACTTTAAAGTTTATTCAGTTCTTTGCCTCCTAGGATGTCACCGAGCGTCTCCTCTGCCCCACTGTGCAGCCGACGCCACAGAATGGCTCCCGGGTACACAGCGCAGGAAGACGCCCAATTTCGTTCGATCACCCGCACCTTTTTGTTTCTTTCCTCCTCTTTTTCTCTCCACATCTCTCGCCACCCATGCTGAACCGAGAAGCACTGTTCTCAGAAAAGTCGCAGTGTGGGGGAACCTGGGGATCCAGAAATGAGTGTCGCCCTCTCACTGGCTGGGAGCAGCTAGGCAGGGGACACTCCGCACCTGCACCTCCATGGACCCCTGCGAGAGCGGGCAAGGAGCCCCCTGCTCCTGGCCAGGGTGCAGAGTCTCTTTGCACCCCCTGCAGTAGACGGTGCCAGCTCTCATTGCCTCCTTCCTCACTTCCAGAGCTTTTTTTTTTTTTCTTCCCCATTGGCCTTTGTGGTCTTCTGTGATTATTTATGCTGCCTCCCAAGGATAGAATTGAAATAAAATGTTTTCAAGTTATCACACCTGGGAATGACCATCTCACTTGGCCCCTGGGTGCTTCCTGCTCTTGGCTTTGATGATCAACACCCCTCACTGCACACACGCACGCACATACGCACGTGCACGCACGCATGCGCACACATGCACAGCCCTTCACCTCTCTATAATGACCCCTGGGCTCTGCAGCCGGAGAGACACAGCCGCTCCTCATTCGTTTGCCACTCACTGTTGGAGTTTCCAGTCCAGAGGATTCTTGCTGAGTAGGAGAGTGCTAACCTCGAGCAGTGACATGTTTACAGAATCCCTGGCCCCAGTCAGGTGCTATACCAACTCTACTCATTTCTAACAATCCAAAGTGTCCCAGATAGTACCCAGTGTCCCTTGAGATCTCAGAATCACCCCCAGTTGAGGTCTACTGCTCACAGTTGTTCCACAGCTGTCTATGGCCTGGGGAGACCAGCCTCTTACATCTGAACGTTGATGAAGTATAATTCCACACCCCTGGCTCAGTGGGTCTGTAAGGCTGCTCTGCGTGGTTCCGCTGTTCTGGTTCTTGGGAATGTCACTCAGCCATGGGAATGTGGATTTTTCTGGGTTCAGGGCCACAGGAGGATCTGGATGGAGTCTGCCCTGTCTGGGAAGGAAAGTGGGGCCCAGGATGTCCAGGCTGGTGTGCACGGGGGCCCTGCCCCAAGCCAGGGCTGCCAGGGGGAAGAGTGGCCTGGCTGCAAGCTGGGGAGCCTGGGCCTCTCAGGAGAGCCTAGGACGGGCAGAGGAGGTCAGGGCAAGGTGGCCTGTGTGACCAGAGTAAGCCACTTTTCCTTTCTGCACAGATTTCCCTCCCTCTGGACAATGAGGGGTGGAGAAGATTCCTAGGGCCCCTTCCTGGTCGGACATTTGAGGTTTCCATTCTGGCAGCCATTGTGTAGTACAAATGGTCAAAGGAGTTTACCAGGAAAAGGAAGCAGAGGGCAGCTTCCCACAGGACCCACCCATTCACAACGCCTGGCCTCCAAGGACACTGAGTTCACTGGAAGCCTGGTGCTGGGAAGCTGCTTCTCCTTGGGTGCTGGGGAAGATGGAGCTGGGTCTCTGACAATACCTCCATCCCCTTATCCTTGATTCCGGGCTCACTGGGCAGCTGGTCAGGCATTGCTTATTCCAGTAAATGATCTCAGCTCAGGATCCACCTTGCTCCCCATAATCCAGGGATCCTGTTCCCACCCTGTGTCTGGTAAGTGACTCACCAATTCCCCGTTCCTGTCTGTGTCCTTACAATTCTTCATCTGCAGGGTGGATTCTGCTATGCTGATCCTCCGCCAGTTAGGCTGTATCCTACACAGAGCTTAAAGTCTCTAAAGCAGTTGGAGAGGCTAGGCATGGGGCCACCTGCCTGTAATCCCAGCATTCAGGAGGCTGAGGCAGGCAGATCACCCTAAACACCCATGAGCCCCACACAGTGTGACCACTCCTTCACTGTGGGAAATGACTTCACACTGAAAACCTTTCCAAGCCCTGCCCCCTGTTCCTGTTGGAAGGACTGAGGTGATGGCATGGATGTAGACACTTACCTTGGCCAGAGGAAGCATTACTCGATCCCTCTGGGCCAGCAGGCCTGCAGTGCAGGGAGGGGACAGTCCCCAACAGGGACATTGGCAGAGGCTCTTGGTCCTCTGTGTGTTTCCTATTTGGGAACAACCTGCAGCCTGTCTTCCCTTGGAATTTGAATTCAGTAACAAGCGCAAAATCTGCAGCCCTACTCCGAGAGGAGATTGGGTTGGGTCCGCTGGTCCTAGGAAGCTGGGGTCCTGTGTCCCCAGCCCCTCCCTGTCTCTGGCCTGGCACACTGCTTGGAGTATCCCCTCATTGCAGCCAGGGACAGCTTCATGCACAGCCCCTGCCCCCCAGGGCTAAGAGGACTGCTGGTGTGAATGGGGTTCACAGCTGGGACTTCAGTGGGAGGACAGAGGTGGGGGTCTCTGAGGACAGAGCTTGGATTTCAAGGTCACAGAGATCACAATATTGAAAGACCAGAAGAATTTGCTGGAAACTTGAATCCAGCCAACAGGTGGTAGATCCTGGCCTTCCTTTTGAGCCTGTTAACTCTGTGCCCCTTGTCCCACCCCAGGGTGCATGGCCCACAGGGGCACTATGGCCTCATGGCAAAGCCTGCACAGGAGTAGCCTGGATCAAGGCCCCAAAGGAAGAGAAAGAAGAGGCGGCCCCCTGGGTCAGCTGTCCCCAGGATGGGCGGCGGGGGCTCCCCTCTCCTCTCCTCGCCTGCCCAGAGGCTGCAGAGTTTGGGCTCTGTGCCCAAAGAACTGGAAGAAGGCTCGACTCACTTCCCAGCCTGACTGGGCCCTGCTCTGCGACCTTGAGCCGGTTCCCACATAGATCCTGAGGACAAGGAGGGGCACTTGGCCTGGAGAGGCTGCAGTTCCATAAGGAGGAGCCAGAAAGTAAGGGAGACAGTAGAAAAGGACAGGTAGGCAGGGGTCTTGGAGCAGTGCAGCCCGGGCTCCCCAGCTCTCAGAAGGGCTGGTGAGGGGAATGGGAGCATCCCTGAGCGCTCTGCTTCCCAGGTCCGCTGGTGGCCGGGGAGACTGATGCAAGCCTGCAGACAAAAGGGCAGGAAAGTCAAGGAAGGGGTTAGACTCTGCTCATAAACCGCTCCAACAGCAGCTGGACCTAGAGGTCTGGTGACTACACCTCACCTAGCAAAGGTGATTTGAGCTTCCTGAGGGAGGAAGGGATGAAGTGCTAGAAAACGTGTTGGAGGAGCTGGGGAGATGGCTCAGTGGAATAAGGGGCAAGTTCAATCACTGGTTCAGCCAAAAAAAAAAAAAAAAAAGATGAAAGAAAGAAAGAGAGAGAGAGAGAGAGAGAGAGAGAGAGAGAGAGAGAGAGAGAGAGAGAGAGAGAGAGAGGAAAGAAAGAAAGAAAGAAAGAAAGAAAGAAAGAAAGAAAGAAAGAAAGAAAGAAAGAAAGAAAGAAAGAAAGAAAGAAAGAAAGAAAGAAAGTGTGTTGGGTTATTTATCACCCAAAGATCTGACCCGGGCTTGGCTGACCTGAGGTTGCCTCAGCTAGCCTTGAATTCACAGCAGTCTTCCTGCCTCAGCCTCTCAAAGGCGAGCATTGCACACACGCACCACCACGCCCAGTGCAGGCTGGGCCTTCTCAGTAGTAGGATTCAATACACTCCAGCTCAACCCCAGGGATCTCCTGCTCTAATCTCCCCTGACCAACTCCTTAGGATGCCTGAGATTCACATGGTGTGAGAAAGTCATTTGCAATAATAATTGAAAACAGATTCTTTTTCTTGGCCTACTGGGCTTTTGAGACAGTTTTCATTCAAAAATTAATTAATCAAGCTGAGCAGGATAGTACATGACTATAATGTCTGCTACTCTAGAGGCTAAGTTAGGAAGATGGTGAATTCCAGGCCAGCCTGGAAACTTAGCAAGACCCTGTTTCAGAATAAAAAATAAAAAGGGCTGAGGGTGGTAGAAAGCCCCTGATTTCAATCCCAAACAAGTCATACAAAATTTAACTAATTAATCTAGATGTGGTGGGAACCCATCTATGATCTCAGCACTAAGGAGGCTGAGGCAGGCTGGAGGAGGCCTGTTCCTGGGTCAGATAGTGATTTCCAAGCCAGCCTGGAATGCTGATTGAAGACCCTGTCTCAAAAAAAGCAAACTTAAAAAACAAAGTAATGAACCACATACTGATTAAACATTATTTATGTATCCATTATTGCCCTCAGTACTGGAACTAAGGAAATACATAAGATACAATTATTTACCTCAGAGAGGGTGTAATCTAGATCATAATTAAAACTTATGTGTAGACAGACAGAAAGGTCTAGAAAAACTAAGATGGATGACCAGCATCAGTTATCTCTGGGCAAGTGGATGATAGAAGAAACGCAAAGCAATGCAATGCTTAGTTAGGCTAGGCTAGGCTAAGCTAGGCTAGGTTAGGCTAGGCTAATCTCCATTTTGGCAATAGCATCTCACTACGTATCCCAGGCAGGCCTTGAACTGGCGGCGATCCTGCCTCACCCTCCTGATTGCTGGGATTACAGGTGTATGCCTCCATGCCAGCTCTATTCTTTTAAAATATCTACAATTTTTTAAATATAACAGACCAAGTTTTTGACTATAAGCAAGGAAGTTATTCTGTAACTGGAGAGGCTTGGGATAGCCACAGCGGTTTCTCTTGGGACACAGCCTTGGGCTTCTTCAGTTCATCAGGCCTGAGTTCAAGACTTGCTCTCCTCACAGCTCCCGGGACACAGAGGGTGCCCTTGCCAGAGCCTGGATGCGGGAGCAGTCCCTTGGCTTCCCTGTCCCCTTCCCTTATCAGATGCATAGTTCCTGTGGATCCTGACATGGGCCAGGGTGGCTCACTGGACATTGCCTGCCTCGGTCTCCTCCTCCTCCTCCTCCTCCTCCTCTTCCTCTTCCTCCTCCCCTCCTCTTCCTCTGGCACTGAGGATTGAACATCTTTCCATTGAGTTCTATCCCTGGTACTTGAATTTCCTGTCTAGTTTTGATTTTGAGACAGGGTCTTGCTAAATTGACCAGACTGGACTTGAACTGTATGTCCTTCTGCCTCAGCCTCCCAGGGAGCTGGGATTGTGTTCATCTCCTCCGGCTTCTCCTTGTTCAGTGCCTCACAGGACACTTAGGTCTACTCCCACCCACTGACTCTTCCTCCTCCTCCACCACCAATGGCCCCTTCCCTCATCCGGCTTTTAGGGTGTGTGTGTTTGGGGGGGGGGATCCCCTGACTTTCACCTACTTCTTCACAACTTGCTGCTTGTGACATAAACCTTATGACCTACTTTCTCTGGCATTGTGCCTTTTATTCTTTTCAAATCAGAAGCTTTGGCTTTTAAGATGATTGCCTCAGCCATGAGCTTTTTTTTATTTATTCAACATTTTGCAGTGCGGAGGACCCAGCCCAGCCAACATCTCCAATGTGCTAAGCAAGTGCTCTACCCCAGCCCATTTAAATATTTAAAGACAAGGTCTTGTAAAATTGCCCCATGCTGACCTCAAATTTGCAATCTCCCTGCCTTAGCCTCCTGAGCAGCTGGCACTATAGGCATATACTACTGACCTGCTTCAGCTGGGGACTTAAAAATAATCTGTTTAGAAATTTAAAAGTCCAGGGTTGGGTACTTGCTTGTATATTTATGCATTGCAGCTACAAGTAATCCTCATCTCTGTGGGCAGGGAACACCACCGCCGGACTGGAAACTGCGTAATCCATCCCCGCCTTCCCCACCATACACATCTACAAGTGGGCCATTAACATGGCTAAGAGTTTAGGGCCATATGGAATGGAAGAAGTACAGCGATCTGAAGCTGGAGAATGGTGTTCTTTCGTTAGTTTTCACTTATGTGCTGGACAATGATAGAAGGTCCATGTCATTGATACAACCAGATAGAGGTGCTCACGTGTGGGGACCAGAAGATAGGACCCCGGAAGTTGGGGGCCAGAAGTTGGGAGACCGGAAGTAGCAACTCAAAGTTCCTAAACGCCTACAATGGGTCCGGCAGACATGAGGCTTTGAGGGAAGAGCACAGGGGATGTTGTGGGGAAAGGCAGTAGGTGTACCGAGTGGGGGGCGAGTGGACAAAGAGCCATCTACTCCAGTTGTTGGAGAGATGGAATGAAGTCCCCTAGACTTTTCATAGTAAGTGTTTTTGTGTGTAAGAGAATGAAAGCGAGAGATGGCACGTGTTGGTAGTTCCAGCACTTGGGAGGCTTAGGCAGAAGGATTTCCTTGAAATTGAGGCCAGCTTGGACTACATAGTGAGACCCTATCTCACTCACCACCCCCAACCCCACACACACCTCCCCAGAGAGAGTGAGAGAGGAGCAAAGTAAAATATGGATTCCTGGCTCTGGATGAGAATCGATGGAGTTAGAAAGCAACCCATGCAGCGCATAGCAGATAATAACCAAACCAGATTCCCAGGAGGAGAGAATTCAGTGATGTGTGCTGCCAGGGATGCCTCCCAGGGTGGCCTGGGGTGGGCTCTGGTCTCAAGGGGGTGCAGGTGCAGGAGAAAGTAGGGCGGAGAGGGAGGAATGGCAGAGAGAAGCCATTCAGGGCGTCTCCCGGTAGCCCACCCTGCCTGCCAGTCTCGGTGTTTATCTCAGGAGTCGGGCACTTCAGCCTCAATGCAGGGAAACAGCTGCTTGCGGCTTATCTTCTCCTCCCAGACCTCTGTGCAGCCCATCTGCTCAGAGGCCCGGGTCTCTCTTCAGGCAGGAGGGGCTGCATTCTAACTTCATCGATTCTCTCTCTCTCTCTTTCTCTGGGAAAGGTGTGTGTAGGGTTGGGGGTGGTGAGTGAGGTAGGGTCTCACTGTGAAGTCCAAGCTGGCCTCAACCTCAAGGAAATCTTCCCTCATTCAGAACCCCAAGTTCGTCCTCAAAAACTGCTCACCTGACTAATGAGGAACACCTTCCATTCCTGTAAATCCCCCAAAACAGGTACCTGAATACAATGAGTTCAGGGTTCAAGTTCTAGCTCAGAAGCTCACCCATCCCTTCAGGTCTCTTGGCCCTGCTTCTGCTCACTTCAGATAGGTTGATCCTGCTACACAGCAGTGAGATAAGAGCTGCCAACCCACGTCACCAGGAATGTGGACTCCAGACTCATTTTTCTGCTTTTCTTGTTTTTTGTTTTGCTTTGTTTGTTTGTTTTTGCGGAACCAGAGATTGAACTCAGACCATTGTGTTTGCCAGGCAAGCACTTATTCTACTGAGCCATCTCCCTGGCCCCTTTCTGGGTTTTTTGAAACAGCATCTTGCTATGTAGTCCAGGCTGGCCTATAACTTACACTATGTAGCCAGGCTGGCTTTGAACTTGTAGCCATCCTTGAGCCTCCAGAGGGCTAGGCGTGGGCCACAACACCTGGCCCTGACTGGTCACCCCTCCCATTGACCAGCAGGCCCAACTATTGTCTGATCACCCAAGAAGAAGCATGATTGGGGAACCTAGCTGTTGGTGTAGCAGATAAGGAAAGTTATTACTTTATCAGCTGGCAGCAGAGTTCCTTTTAGGGAAGGAAATGTCTTTGTTTAGGAAAATACCTTAGGAGGCTCCCTGAGGGTAGAAGGTGAAGAGCTGAGGAAAAAACAAAGATGGCTAAATAGCTCAAGAAACAGAAGGGGCTGGCATTTGGGGCTGAAGAATAAGAAAACAGAGAAGGAAAAGGAGCAATTAGCAGTGGAATTTAGCCAGAAACTGGGTGAGTATCCCGGGCAGGGTTTTTGTTTTGTTGTATTATGAGTTGAACCCAGGGACTTTACATTGCACTACTGCTTTGTGTGTGTGTGTGTGTGTGTGTGAGACAGGGTCTTACCTGTCACTAAATTGCCCAGGCTAGCTGGACCTGTGGGATGCACCCATAATCCCAGCTCTTAGGAGCCAAGGCAGGAGGACTGGAGTAAGTTCCTCCTGCAGAGTGAGACACCCCCCTCAAGAAAACCCAAACTAAATAGCTTGCTAGTTGGGCTCCAAATAGTGACACTTCTGCCTCAGGCTCCCAGAGCCCTGGGACTCCTGCTGGCACCACCACAGCCAGCTGAGGAGGCTCTTGAAGAACAGAGGTGGAAGATTTATTTTTAAATTATCCCATCTCCAGCACAATCCATTCCCCAAATTTCCCAGAAATGTGTATCACATGCCCCCCCCCAGTAGGTAAGACCATCGAGGGAGGTGGGGCTGTGGCCTACCCATGCATGGGGCGATTTGGGGAGCACAGATAAAGATGCAGCCAGCAGAACAGCCAGGAAGGTCCTCAGAGCCTGAGACAGCCCTGAGGAGCCTATACAGGGAGTTCCTGGAATCCCTAGGATTCTATCTGGGATCCCCACCTGCTCCTAAGGTGGGGATCACGCCAGTCACAGCCCTGGAAAGGAGGGGCCACCAGTTCTTGCCTGGCAGCATAGTAGGCTTTTCCTCCAGCTCCCTCTAGCTGGGGCCAATACTGTTGACTATCAACAATTGAGCGTCCATCACCATTTAGGAGCCAACCCAAGGAGAGGAAACACATCTGTTCTTTACTCCTCTGTCCTCACTACACCTCTGGCAGAGTCTGGAGGGGAGGGTGTGGGAGGGTGTGGGAGGGTGCCCTTGGGGACTACATAGGGTTCCTTCTCCCTTCTTCTTGGGCTCTTCCCCCATTCCTTGCTTTGAATTATCATGTGCTGGGCAGCTTCTCTCTGCCACACCCTTCCACTGCAGTGGAAGCCGGCAAACCATGGACTGAAACTTCTGAAACCATGAACCTAAGTAAGCCTCTTCTCCTTTAAACTGTGTCAGGTATTTTGTCCCAGTAGTAAGAAGCTGATACAGATGGCATTTAAAATATGAAACACTAGAGATAAATTTCAGTAAAAACTGTACCAGAGTTATGCATGGAAAACCATGAAACATTGCTGTGATAAACTGAAGTAGAACTAAGTAGCGTGTTCGTGGATAAAAAATTTTCATATATATTTTTTTCACATAATTTTTTGAAGATGGGGTCTTGTTATGCAGTTCAGGCTGGACTTGAACTCACTAAGTAGCCCAGGCTGGTCTCAAACTCACAACAATCCTCCTGCCTGAGCCTCCCAAGTGCTGGGATTGCAGGCATGTTTCCACCATGCCCAGCTAGATATCGTTTTTTTCAAAAAGCCAATTTTCCCCCATTTTGATTATAAATTCGGTTAAATCTGGAGCCAACTGCCTCTCTTGAAGAAATGAACAAGACTTGTTTTTCAAGGGATATTTAATAACCAAAACAATATTGGAAAAGAACAAAGTGCTAGCGTTTACATTCCCTCATTTCAAAATTTACTCTAAATTTATAGTGAACACAACAGTTGGTGTTGACATAATAGATATATTGAGGTGAAGGAGCTCCAAGAAGAATCTGGAAAGAGGATAACATATAGAAGCAGCAGAGTTTTGACAAAGGTGCCAAGGTAATTAATGGAATGGTAGAATGGACACTCTGCGGCACACGGTGCTGGGCCAGATGAACGTCCGTACGGGAGGCGGGCTGCTGCGTGCGCCCCCAGCTCCAGGCAGTGGCTTGGAAACTCTCTCCAGAGGGAAGATGTAACAGCAGGACCCTGGGTTCCCTCTCCGAGAGAGCTGATTCTGTTTGGAGTGGAACTCGAAGAAGTTCATGACTGAGGATTATAGGAAGCAACGCAGATTCTGGTGGTAAGAAGAGAAGGCTAAACTGTAGAGGAAGGAGGAGAGGAGGTGGGGTGTGCCCAGAACCAGCTAGAAATTTAACAGAGAGAATCTGGGCAGGGGACGGTTAAGCAGGCACCCATAGGGGAGAAGTAAACCTGAAGTCTGGCAACACCGCACCACTGCAGAAGGGCCCGGATGTAATTGGATCCGACAGTTCCACCATTTATGCCCCAGGGTGATGTCAAAAACAACAGAGAAACTACTCACAGTAAAATCAAACTAAATCTGGCCCAGGAAAGCCTCCGTACACCCTAGGCCTTGTGTAACAAAACTGCAACCTAATCCAACATATAAACCGAAAACCTAACTGAAGAATTTGCCTTGACGTAGTTGAATCTCAGCCAGTCTCAGCAGCCAAGCTTCAGTCAATCACAGGTGGCCAACTATTCAAACTAAGTTCAAACAAGGTGAATGCCAGGTTTTAGCCAATAGATCTGTCTCTATACATCGCTTCCATTTTGTGTATGTCACTTCCTTTTTATGCCCATAGATGTTATGCGGGCAGGTGCGTATCATCCTTCTAAACTTGTCCAGAGTCTGAAGGTCACCTAGTTTTACAATTTGTTCTTTGCTTAATTGAGTGCTATTAAAGTGACTTTGTCTAAAGTATGAGGCAGTAACAGTGACACAGTGTCTTTTCCCACATTATGTATCTCCTACTGATGAGATCCTGGACTTCAGGAAGTGATATAACCTTGGAGTTACATATTCATGTAAAGATGCAATCACTTTAATTTCCAAGAAATTTTCCTAGGACTGGGTATTGGACCCAGGCCTTCCTGAATTCTAGGCAAGTCTTCCACTGCTGAGGTATGCCCTAGCCCTTTTTATTTAGTTTTAGGTTTTGATACAGGGTCTTTCTAAGTTGTCCAGGGTGGTCCAGAACTTTAGACCCTTCTGCTATACCTTCCTGAGTAGCTAGGATTACAGGCATGCACCACTGTGCAGTTTCTATTCTAGCTTGTATACTTTTCCTTAGCATAGGAGAGAAAAACAAGAGATACTATGACTGTGAGTGAGAAGCAGGACAGAGGGCTTCCCACTCTTTAAGAGGACTAAACTGAAAACACCACCCAGCTGGGTTAGAAGTTGGTCAGCTGGGTCGGGCGTGGTGGCACATGCCTGTAATCCCAGCACTCAGGAGGCTAAGGCAGGAGGATTGTTGTGAGTTCGAGACCAGCCTGAGCTACAAAGTGAGCTTAAGACCAGCCTGAAACTGCATAGTGAGACCTTGTCTCAAAAAGACAAAAAAAAAAAAAAAAAAAAAAAATTGGTTAGCTGTGGTCTCTTAGCCCCATCTAGAGCCACTGAAGTTGAGACCCCAGAGCAACCATCAAAAGCTGGAGTTCTGAGAGGACTTCCAAATAATCCTAGGTGACAAGAATAGACCATAATAGGGAAACTGTGGGCTCCCAAAAGCCAGTAAGATGCTAGACTCCAAGAAGTGACATATACTGGAAATTACATATACACGCAATCCAGGAAGTGATTTATTTTTCATTACTGTTTAATTAAAAGGACCAGATAGTTTTCATAGATCCTTGTGAAAACTATGGTGGATCTCTGAGGGAGAAATGGAGTTTTGCAGAGCTGAAGAGGCTGTGGAGGAGGAGGAGAGGGGGTGGGGTGTGCCCGGAACCACTGAAGAGGACTTGAAAGTGCACTCCATCAATGAATATCTTGAGATGACACAGGACTGGGAAGCGAGAGCCTTCCAGAATCCCCATTTGAGTACTCTGGGAGGCAGAGGCAGGAGGATGGTAAGTTTGACCACAATTTGGGCAATTAATTTGATTTTGAGAGTCCCTGTCTCAAAATAAAAAATTAAAGGACTAAAGATGTGGCTCAGTGGGAAGGCCTTGTATTCAACCTCCAGCATGGCAAAAACAAATAAACAATCAAACACCAAAACCATGGTTGCTCTCCAGAAGAGCAGCTGTGCTGGGTGTGGTGGTGCTCCCCTGAAATTGCAGCACTTAGGGGGCTGAGGCAGGACTACCACTGTGAGTTCAAAGCCATTCTGGGCCTCACAGTGAGGAAGAGGAGGAGGAACAGCTGAAAAGAATAGAGATCTTGAAGACTTCTTTGAAATGGGAGAAAATGCAGATACCTTCCATTAAGGAAGATAAAAGAACAGGTAAAGGGACAGTAAGGGGGCCAGGGATATAGCTCAATAGAATAAGCACTTGCCTGGCAAGTGAAAGGTTCTGAGTCCAATCCCCAGTACCACCAAGAAAAAAAAAAAAAAAGGACAGTAGGTATAAACAGCAAAAGACCAAGAGTCAATATCAAATCCACAATGAGGATGAGCCCTGCCTAGAAAGACCCCAAAGAAGGCAAATGATCCTGTCATCTTTTGCTGTAAAACCCCAGATAGGACTTATAGCTCAAGGGTTCCAACCATGACTGGAAAACTGCAGATTCCTCTGGCTTCTGGACTAAAGCAGAATTTGCCAATTCAGGGATCAAATGAGACCCCCCAAAGCCCTCCCACTGATGCTCAAGACCTCAGAGAGGAATAAGGAATGGAAGGTAACAGGAAAATGAAACAGGACCTGCAAAACACACACACACACACACACACACACACACACACACACACACAAAATCACATTTTAAGATAAACAGGAAAAGAGGAGGCAGAACTAAGAATCTCTTTGTCTGCAAAGGATTTCCACATGGCCTCTATTTTAGAAAACTCTCAGTAGAAGTTGGGAGGAAAATAGTGATGAGGTGGAGAAGCTGAATTGAAAAATGCAAGAGATTAAAAGGACCATAAAGTTCAGCTGGAATGATTAGGATGCTTGTTTGGGAAATTTATTCAGAGCCCCAAACCAAGAGATACAGCTTCATCTTAGAACAGGTGGATTGAGAGATGCTTCCTGCTGGCCACTGTAACAGCACAGACAGTTTTACTGGACCATGACATTGTAGGCTGCTCATCTTCCCTGGTGGAGAACTGATTCCTAGGCACTTCCATCTAAACTGAAAACCTCATACTCCAGCAATATATATGCACCCACGTTTATAGGCATTTATTTATTTACTTATTTATTTATTGTGGTACTCGGGATTGAACTCAGGACCCTGTGCTTGCCAGGCAGGTGCTTATTCTATTGAGCTATCTCCCTGGCCCTGCACCCATTATTTATAGCAGTGTAATATGTCACAGATAAATCTTGGAAACAACCCAGATGCCCATCAGCTGAAGAATGGATAGAGAAGATGTGGTATTTTTACACAATGGAGTATTATTCAGCTATAAAACAGAATAAATCTGAGTCTTTTGTAAATGCTAAATGGACGCAACTAGAGAACATACTCTTAAGTGAAATAAATCAGACCCACGTGTACAAACATCTAATCGTCTCCTTGGCGTGAGAACCTGAAAGAGAAAAATGGCATCTGAAGGGTACAATAGATACCAGGAAAAGGGAATGAATTTATTCAAAAAGAAAAAGTTCCTGAGCTGAGGAGAAAGACAGGAGAGGGAGTTGGGGGAAGAGATTTATCTATGTAGGTAAGCAGGACGGTTTGGACAACTGCACTGGGCATTTCTGCTGGTCCATGGAAAGGAGCAGATAATGCTTAATTTGTTTCATCTTCTTTTTTCAATTGTTTGTATTTTCATCTTTTTTTCTTCTTAAATTCTTATACATTTCTTTCTTTTTTCCTTCTTCCAGTTTTACATGCACATACCTGCCAATATGAATAACTGGTTGGAAGACAGCAGTATGTACTGCAACAAATACTGTGAAATTCATATTACTTGTTAAGTGCAAGTCTGCATCACTTACAATTTTTTTGGTTTTAATTCTTACTGGTACCCTCTGTAAAAAAAAATTAATAATTATTTTTTTAATTTCCTTCTGTTTGATCTCAAATCACTCTTTCCAAAGATCCAACCCTTGAGATGGCGTGGTGGTACGCTTGGGAGGCTGAAAACAGGAGAATCACAAGTCCGATATATGTAGTGTGTAGTGAGACCCTGGAGACCCTGTACTAAATACATAAAAATAAAAATAAAAAATAGGTGGAAAGACCCAACCCTCACTTTTCACTGATTCTCCCCACCTCTTGAGAGCAGGTCTCTGTTTCCGAGCAGCGGCAGCACCTTAACCAGTATGGACTGACGCCCAGGAGGCGGGCGGGGTTCACCTGGCGTCTCTCTCTGGGCAGCCATGCTTTGTGTGCCTGGCACCATTACTGGCTCCTCTCACCATTGCGCTCAGGCCTGCTGCTCCCCCTCAGACCAGCCTGGGCCTTTGAAAAGAAATTTCCTTTTAGGTCACTCAGAGACAGAACCTGGTGGAAAATATCCTTATTTATTGGTAGATGCTATGATTGGAAACACAGATGGCCCATGGAGTTCAAGTTGAAATTGAATTCCCAGTGCAACAGAACTAAGGGTTGTGACCTTGGGGGAGATGATCCAGCCATGAGGACTCTGCCCTGATAAATTGGATAGCACCCTTTTAAAAGCGCTAGATATAGATGTGATTGCACATGCCTGTAATGCTAGCACTGAGCAGGAGTTTGAAGCCAGCCTGTGTTCCATAATGAGTTCAAGATCAGCCTGAACTACATAGCAAGTCTTGTTACTGTCAACTATCTCCAAAAAATAGAGAGCGGGCACTAGAGGTGGAAGGGAGGGTACACTTGCCCTTCTGCCTTCTGCCACGTAAGGACAGAGCAACAAGGTGCCATCTCTGATGCACAAAGACACCAAATCACAGCCCCCAAAATATGAAATTTATTATTTTTTTTTATACATGACCTACACTGCGATATTTTGTTATAGCAGCATAAGTGGGCTAAGTGTTTAGAGAGACACTGAAGTCAGAAGAAAAGAATTGAAAGTCAAGAATTTAGACATCAAGAAAATTACATCTAAAGCCAGCCAAATAGCTCAGCAGATTCAGGCACCTCCAAGCAGGCTCAGGGGCCTGGGGTTTGATCCACGGGCCTGCAGTGCCAGCCCCGCCACTGGGGCACGCTGAGATGGCAATTGAGACTGGGCATGGTGGCACACGCCTGTAATCCCAACTCTTGGGAGGCTATAAACTGGAGAATGACTATGAGTCTGATCTAGTAGTGAGACCCTGAACACCCTGTAGGCCCTTCCCTAAAAAAAAACAAAAACATCTGAACATGCTTTTAAAAAAAAGCTATTCCTTAACAGCTTAAAGAAGATTTGTTTTTGACAATTTTGTAGGTGTGCTGAATAATTTTCCAAGTAATACAATAGTATGGGTCAGGGATATTTATTTCTTCATATAGGTTGGTTCTTTTTTTAACTCACAAAGTCCAATCTTTCTTCTTTTTTTTTTTTTTTTTTTTTTTTTTTTTTTTTTTTTTTTTTTTTTTTTTTTTTTTACAAATGGAGGTTGAGAGTAAAACTTCATTGGAAAGAAAAGCTTCTGTCAGAGAGGGATAGAAGGGGGACCCGAGTGGGTTGCCCCCCAATCTTTCTTCTTGTTTTGTTTTATTTTGTTTGCAGTACTGAAATTTGTACCCAGGGCATTTGCACTGAGCTATATTCCCAACTTTCTGTCTCTCTCTCTGTCTCGGTCTGTGTCTGTGTCTGTGTCTCTGTCTCTCTCTGTCTCTCTCTCTGTGTCTCTGTGTCTCTCTGTCTCTGTCTCTCTATCTCTGTCTCTCTCCCTCCCTTCCTCCCTCCCCCCCCTCCCCTTCATTGCTTCCTTTCCCTGCCAACCCTTTGGCCTGCTACCTGTCTGTGCGCTATCTCCTCATCTATCCGTGGGATCCATCTGCCACACACACACTGGTATTTGTGGTGTGCTTATGATTGAGCTGCCCTGAGCCCCCTTTTTGTTTACAGCAAGTCCCTGGCTTAGGAACAAGCTCAATTCCTGGAGAAAGTTCACAAATTGGATTCACTGAGGACTGAGCAGACAGCTTGGTGATCTAAGCGCCGGCTTCCAGACATCCGAGCTCTGTCTGAGCCCTGCACCCCTGTGCCCTGTCACCGAGCACTGTGAGCACACAGCAGTGCAGCAGTGACCGTGGCTGGCAGACACGGTGGCAGCAAGCAGTGGCTTGCTTCCTGCCACGTGTCCATGATGTGAGGTCCATTTGTATATGTGAAAGCCTGCAATTCGTAAGTCAGGGGCTCACTGTAGTTTATAGTGCTGGGGAGCAAACAGAAGGCCCCACACATGCTAGGCAAGTGCTATAGGACTGAGCTACATTCCCAGCCCTGCTTTAAAAATTATTTTGACAAGATGATACAGTTTATTTCATTCTTTACCTTGGTTGTATTGTTTTCTGCAGCATAAGTTTTTTGGCTTTTTTTTTTTTTAACTAGGAATTGAACTCAGGACCTCATGCTTGCCAGGCAGGTGTTGTGCCCCGAGCTTTATCCCCAGCCTTTATTTTTGTCTTTTTGAGACAGGGTCTCACTGTGCAGTCCAGGCTGGCACTGAGCTCACTTCGTAGTGCAGGTTGGTCTCGAACTCTGAATGATCCTCTGATCCTCTTGCCTCAGCCTCTCGATTATAGGCGTGTGTGCCCACACCCAGCTGCATGAGTTTATAATAATATTAAGTGACTCATTTTGGTTTTGTTTGTTTGGTTTTGGTATTTTTGAGTTAGGGTCTCACCAGGTAGCCTCAAGCTCACAGCGACCCTCTGGCTGCAGCCTCCCAAGTGCTAGAGTTATGGGAGTGTGACACCATGCCTGGCATCGCATTGGTTGTACTTTTTTCTTTTTTTGGTGCAGGGAGTTGAATTCAGGGCCTTTCCCTTGCCACTGAGCCTTATCCCCAGCCCCTTCACTTTGGGACACTTGGACATCTCAATATTTTTATTTTTATTTATTTATTCATGTATGTGTTTTGGTGGTTCTAGGGATCAAACTCAGAATCTTGTGCTTACCAGTCCAGCACTTATTCCACTGAGCTGTCTCCCCAGCCCCATCTCAATATTTTTATATTCTTTCAAAATAATACATCTGTGCACTTCTGAGCACAGACCTGCTCCAGGCTGCCGGCTCCCCTCTGCCTTTGCGCTTACTAGTGTCACCCTGTCTACGTTCCAAGTGTCCATGGCTGTGAAATTGGTAAAGTAGCCCTTGCTTGTACAGCAGACCCTGGAAGGTGAGACAGTTTGGGTCTGCAAAGCCACCGACATCGCGTCCTCCCCGCCACACCTGTTATTATCTGAGTCTTTGCAGCTGGTGTCACTGTTTTTGTAAAACAACTCTTTAGAAGTTGAGTTAGAAAGCTGGGAGTAGTGGTGTAATCCCAGCCCTCAGGTCCAGAGGCAGGTTCGAGGCCACCCTGTATATATCACAGCAGGTTCGAGGCCACCCTGGGCTACAGAGTGAGTTCAGACCAGCCTGCGCTACCTAGCAACACCCTGTCTCAAAAGGCCAAAAACAAAACCAAAGACCAAACCCTAAAAGGAGAAAGAGCCAAAACACCTTTCAGAAAGCCTGACCATCTTACATGTGCCCCAGCAGTGAGTGAAAATGCTCTGCCCCCATACCTCCATGGCGGACCTGCCACACAGGCAGGGTCTCTCGTTAGGCTGAGCCAGCCTCTGCCTCCTTCCTGGTCTGTGGCGCTCCTACCATTGAAACTTGAACTTAGGGCCGGCGAGATAGCTCAGCAGATTAAGCGCCTCTGTAGGCAATCACAGGGACAGGGGTTCAATCTCCCCTACCGCATGCCATGCTGGCCCCACCCTTGGGCACACTGAGCCAGTCCGGGCGTGGTGGTGCACACCTACAATCCCAGCGCTGGGGAGGCTGAAAACAGGAGGATCACTGAGTCTGATCTGCGTAGTGAGACCCTGTAGACCCTGGACTAAATACATAAATAATAAAATAAAAATAAATAAAATAAAATATTATAGAATGAGAACAGAGACCTCATTAACTGGATTTTTAGAACCACTTCTCTTACACCATTCATTTGAAGCAAAATTAAAATTTTTCCTTTTTTTTTTTTAATGTATTTAGTACAGGTATTACAGGAAGGGGTGGCCTCAGAGCCTAGGACACTGGACACTGGAGTGTGACTGCCACAGTCAAATCTCCCTTCCTTCCTTCCTTCCTTCCTTCCTTCCTTCCTTCCTTCCTTCCTTCCTTCCTTGTAAAATGCCAATAATGACAGCACCTATGCTAAGGGGTTGCTGTGAGATCAAAATGAAAACACACCTTTATATAACACCTGCGTGACCTGGGTAAGCTACTACTGCATTTCATCAAATCCAGGATGCGTGCATTGTGTAAGTACATCATTCTTTTATATACCAAGAAAGAAAAGCCATTCCAATTAAATTATGATGTGCTGTAGACGGTAATGTGCTACTTCACATGTGCTACAAAGCAGAGAAATGCACGTCTTAGAACTGACGAAACGTGGGGTAGAAACCTTTGCTATCCCGCCCTTATTTTCACTTAAAAATACATCTTGGATATTGTTCTGTGCTGGACCAGGACTGCTTTCTCCCTGTATAGTGATCCATCGTGTGCAGGAGCCGTGAATTATGTAACCGGCCTCCCATGAGTTTCCAGCCTGTCACTGCTACAAAGGACACCACAGTGAATGACCCTGTAGGCCTGCCACTTTGCTAGTCTGCCAGGATGGGGGGAGAAGCAACACCCAGAAGTGGCATCGCTTGCTTGAAGAATGTATGGATTTGAGAAATTTGCAGGCATCTTAAGTTCAAGGTTTTTGTTTTAATTTTAACTTGGTACAGGGTTTCACTGGGCCCCACCTGAAATGTTTTTTTAAAATAAGAAAATATATTAACCTCATGCTTTTTGTGTTTGCTGCAGCTAATTTTTCTTTTAACATATTTAGGACAGGGTCTATAGGGTCTACAGGGTCTAACTACATAGATTGGACTCTCAGTGATTCTCCTGTTTTCACCCTCCCAAGCCCTGGGATTACAGGGCTGCGCCACCACGCCCAGTTTCTGTTGCCTTCTCAGTGCACCCAGGGGGTGGGGCCAGCACAGCAGGACAAGGATCAAAGCCCTCTTCTCCCCTCCCTTTCCTGCCTCTCCCCTTCCCTCCTCTCTACCCCTCCCTTCCCTTCCTATTCCTTCCTCTCCCCTGCTTCTCTTCTCTTCTCCCCTCTCCTCCCCTATCTCTTTCCTTCCCTTCAAATTCATGGATGCCCACTTTTTCTAGCAGTGTAATTTTTGTTGTTGTTTCAGTCTTTTCTTTGACACAGGGTCTCACTATGCGGCTCCCTTTGTAGCCCAGGCTGGCCTCAAGCTCACCCTCTTCCCTCTGCCACCACGCCCATCTCTAGCAGTGTAATTTGAAGGTTATTTTCCATCCATTGTTTGTGCCCTTTTGTCAAAAATCAACTAAGCACAGGGCTAGTGAGATAGCTCAGCAGAATAAGCGCCTGCTTAGGCAAGCACAGGGGCTAGGCTTTGAGCCCAGTCCCACATGCCCAGCCAGCACCACCCCTGGGGCACGCTGAGCTAGTGACAGAGTTGGGGTATGGTAACACACATCTGTAACCCAAGCATTGGGAGGCTGAAAACAGGAGGATCACTACGAGTCTGAGCTGCACAGTGAGACCCTGTACCAAATACATAAATGAAAAAAAAAAAAAATCAACTAGGCATTTGTATGTGGTTTTATCTCTGTGTGTTATCTATTGATCTGTGTCTAGCTTTGCATCAATAACATCTTGATTGCTATGGATATGGAATAAATCATGAACTGGGTTTATCATCTCCACTTTTTTTTTTTAATCTCCACTTTACTCTTTTTCAAAATAATTTCAGCTATTCTAGCTGTTTTCCTTTCATAGAAATTTTAGGAAAGTCTTATCTGTGTCTAAAAAAAAATCTTCCTGGGATTTTGACAGGTATTTCATTAAATGTATGTACCAATTTAGAGATAAGTAATATCCTTATTGAGTCAGGTTACTAAATCCACTAAAATAATGTATCTCTTCATCTATTTACATCCCTTGCCCCAACTGCATCCCCCAGCATCTTGTAGTTCTTAGCATACAAGTCCTGTGCACGTTTTGTTAGATTTATAATTATATTGTCATTTCTGGTTGATTATAAATAGCATTTTATTTTTTAAGTTATGTGTCCACAGTTCATTACTAGTATATAAAATCAAAGTTGATTTTTTCTTTTTCTTTTCTTTGTAGTACTGGGGATTGAACTCAGGACCTTGCGCTTGCACACAATTTTCACACAATTTTTTCCCTTAAGTTACAGATATGGTTTACATTCATCAATTTTCAAATGTGGAACCAGTCTTGTATTTTACCTAGTTTTGAAGTAAAGCTCTTTGAATAGTGCTGAATTCCATTTGTTAATATTGTATTAAGGATTTCTGCATGTATATTCAGATTAATAGTCTTTATTGTACTGCTTTTTTCTGGTTTTGGTGTCAGGGCAATACTAGTTTCATCAAATAAACAGAATTATTCCCTTCCCCTCTATGTCATAGAAAAGATGGTTGTTGATTCTCTAAGTGTTTTGTAGAATTCTCCAGTGAAGATATCTAGGTCTTCAAATGTGCTTTCTGGAAGTTTCCCACTAATGAATCAATTTCATTGATGGTTTGAGGGATGATCAAGTTGTCTCTTTTATATTACGCAAGTCGTAGCAATTTTTGTTTTCTAAGAAATGGGTCTTTTCCACGGCAGCTCTCTGACATCCGCGTGTGGCTTTGGTCATGGTAGTCCCTTATTTTTCTTCTGGTTTCTGCAGGCTCTGAGGTGAAAGCCTCACCTCATTCCTGAGGTGGGTAATCTTGTCCTCTCCCAGTTCTCTTTGCCAATCTTACCGATCTTTTCAAAGAACCCACTTTTGTTTGATTGGCTTATCTCTGTTTTCTATTTCATTGATCTCTCCTGTCTTTATTATTTTGGTCCTCCCTATGTGGAGATTATTTTATTCTTTTTCCAGGCTCTTGAGGGGACAGTTTAGATTATTGATTTGGGCCTTTGTATTTTTTCTAGCATATGCAGTTGGGGCTAAAATTTCTGCACT
>PVKA01013466.1:44485-55035 GCA_004027165.1 Ctenomys sociabilis | reverse complement strand
TAAAATTTATTTTTTCATTATTATTTTCTGCAAGGTCTCACTACACAGCTCACACTCTAGTGATCTTCCTGTTGAATTTCAGCCCACCTAGTGCTGGGATTACATGTGTGCACTACCATGCCAGGACTTCATCTCTGGCTCAGCGAACCTGGGGGCAGAGCCAGTGCATCAGGTGGTGCCAGGGATCAAACCCTGGTCCCTGTGGTTGTCTAAGAAAGCACTTGTTCTGCTGAGCCACCTCTTCAGCCCTGAAGGTTCATCACTGACAAAATAAAAAGGATTTGGAACTTGAGGTGTTGATTTAGCTTGCTTCCTTGTCATACAGAAAGATGGGACTCAATTATGCTGAATAAGTGAACTAGCTCTAATTACACTGCACTTTGTGGTTTATTGAATTATATGCTACTAAAATATGCTAAAATTATGTGACCATTGATTTATTAATTTAAAGGGTGATATGAAGCAACATACTAACTACCAGATTCCATGGGCAAACTCTCTGAAAGAACTGACATTTTAAATTGTCATTGGACAAGGAGGATCTTAACTGAAACAGCTGAGTATCAGTGGGTGGCTGGAGTAGGATGTTTCTCTCCACAACATGACTGGCCTCCCCTAGGAGGGATGCTTCCCAGTGATTTCTTGTTTATTACACAAATGAAGTTTGATGTGAAGGTTATACATCAAACTACTAATTTAAACTGTCTTCTGACTGTTCTTGGCTGCTATAAGGAAACTACTATTATGTGTTATTAACTCTTCTTCCTATATATTTACATTTTAATATAAGGAATCTTAGAAAAGATGATAGGAAAAAAATACACATTCTGAGACAAAATCTGACCAGTTGTATAACTTTAATACAGCAACTAGACTGAGACAGTAGTTGACTAGGTTCGGAGACTCCTTTCTGTTGATGTCATTACTAGCATATCAATCGTACCTTATCTGTAGTTCTCTGAGTTGTTTACAAAGTGCGGATCTTCGGCTTTTTGTGGTGCTTTCTGAGTGGATTAACCCTACCTCAGAAGAAGTGTGCTCATGATCTCTGACTGCATCCACTGGCTCACCATACCTCACCTCAGGGCCTGAACACTTCTGATGGCCTCAGTTGTATGGTTCAACTCTGAGATTATAGCAATGTGATTCCAGCCGAACACTAATGGTGATTATTCATGAGGGATAGAATGATGATGGGTGAGTGAGGTAGGAAATGTTTGTTTAGAAGAATAAACAGATGACAAACAAGAACAACTTAGGCAAAATGAGGAGCATTTCTTTATAAGATATTGCTGCTCAGTAAGGAGAAGAATGGCTACAAGCATTTGTCTTGCAAAGCAATCTTAGTCCAAGTGCTAATTCCATTATTTGTCATCCAAAGCAAGTTACTTAATCTCTTGCAGCCCACTTTCTATGTCAGTAAACAGGAATAATTACAATATTGATGTAAGGTAGAGGAAAAATTAAACATGGTATGGTTATTGGCCTATTAAATTCATAAGGACTAAAAATGCTACTGTGAAAAAAGACAATGCAGGTTTATATTGGTGATAGATTATTTGATCATTTAGAAAAATTTAAATTATAAAATGTGCATACACCTTGACCTAGAAAACCACATTCTCAATATCTATCTTAACATAATTATTAAAAATCTTAATTATGCAATAATAGCAGTATAATGATATAATATCATTATATTAAGACATATCTTTTTTAGGACATATATCTTTATACTAGAACAAACTTATGATTGAGCATCTCTAATCCAAAAATAAAAAATATAAGTGTTCCAAAACCCAAAACTTTTGAGCACCATCATGTCCATGCAATTACAAAATTTTATACTTGGCCTCAGGTATGAACTACAGTTAAAACACAGGAGCATTAAATATATTGTATAAAATTACTTTTAAGCTATCTATATGGTATATATAAAATATTAATGCACTCCATATTTGGATATGGGTCGCACCCAAGGATATCTCATTATATATGTATGAATGTTCAAAAATCTCAAAAACAAAAGTCTAAAACCCTTCTGTTCCTAAGCATTTCAGATAAAGAATATTCAACCTGTGTACTGTTATTTACAAAAAATGGTCACGATAATCAAGCAATAAATATGGCATGGTACAAATGTAGTGGGATTACGGATTGTTCCGCATATTTCCTTCTTTCTCCAGCCCCTCTTTATATTATAGTCATGTATTTCTATTACATAATTTTTTTAGAAGTGAAACGATTATATAATCACGGAATGTTGTCTGAGAAATCACATTAAGACAACCACACATCAATATTTCAAAAAGGCTTACAGCGCTCCTCTTTAATATTTATTCCTCCTTGAGGTAAGTGGTAAATGAATGTACAAAGCTGACCTCCAGCCATGAGTGTATTCCCGACACTTCCCCAGAGGACTCTGGGCCATTTATGCTGTCATCCTACATCTGCATTAAGCCCATGGAATATGCCCTCCCAGACATGGTTTTTAGCATGCTCTAAAAAAATAGGTGCTGAGTGGCTTAATCAGATTTGAGTACCAATATGTCCCTGTACTAATTTATGTGTTGCCTTTGGTTTTAGAGTAAAATTTTTAACTCACATGCATACAGGGGTACCTCAGTTCACAAACTTAATTCTTTTCACAGTTCTGGTTGCAAACCAAATTGGACAAGAACAGAATCAAATTCAGAGATCACGTTCAGTGTTGGCCTTATAGGGAAATTTGACTTGGCTCTGATGCAATTCACTGTGCAATCATGAGTACATAAGGAATCCAGTCTGTAAATCAAGGTACCACTATATTCAGTTTGTACTGAATTAATGATGTATTAGTAGTTAAGGATTTCACTAGACCTTACTTTTTTGTTTCTGTCACTTTCCTTCTTCCCTTTTATATGGGTGCAAATAATAAATGATGGCTATTTTGCCATTTACAAATCTTACCATAGCATGCATCCTTCCTTAATTGATGTCATCTGTCTGTCAGAGATGACCCAGTAGAAATTGGGAAGGGAAGATTTTTATCAAGAAAGGTGAAGATATAAATAAATGCGGAAGTATTCTAATGTGAGAAAATAATAGGATATTTAAAGGCTTCAAGAAAGAGCGCAATTCATAAAAAAGCAAAGTTTAGCGAAAAATATCAATTTGCACACTGATGTGACTGAAACTACCTCCAGGCCTGGCACCTCAAGCAACTGGCAGAGAACAACCAGTGGGATCTTCATATGCAATGATTTTTCCTTTTTTAAAAAAATCTATTCACTCCATTTTTCTCCACCTTCTCACTGCATTCTGCTGTGTCAGGGATACCCGTGGTTATTTGGCACCATACTAGCAAAGAACTAAAAGTGGAGTTTTTTGTACTTCATAGAATATAAATGAATATAAAATCAAAAGCATCAGCCAGTGCCAAAAAGGCATGTTTTATTCATTATTATAAAAACTGAGACAGAGATTGGAGAGTAGAAGACATTTTTAAAACAACATGATAGTAAAATAAGTGCAACAGATTCCAAAAATAAAACTTTAAAAAAATTCAGTTTATAAAATGTAATCATCTACATAATCTCACTTTTACCTGAAAAACTACAAAAGAAGTACTATGATCTCATTCAGAACTAATGTTCATTATTGCAGATTGGGCCAGGGAGATGGCTCAGTGGAATAAGCACTTCCCTGGGAAGCACAAGGACCTGAGTTCAATCCCTGGTTCCACAAAAAAAAAAAAAAAAAAAAAAAAAAAAACAGAACAATAACAACAACAAAAACATTTGAAAACAGATCAACCAGGGCACCTCAGAATGCAAAAACAGGTTGAATCTGACAGCCTATGCATAGCATGGTAACATCTGTATGTAGATTTTATCCATGATTTAATTTTTTCCTCAAAGCCTGAAATGTATTTATATATTTGTGCTCAATATATATAGGAACATTTTGGTCATTCAACTTAGAGTACAATTCATGTTCTAGTGCCTTCCATTTTTAAAAACAACACAGCTCATCAAATACTGAAAAAGAGTTGCCAGGCATGTAATAACAGAAGAAATGTGTTATGTCCACAATGAGTTAAATAATTTGCTATGCTAAATTACCGCCTACTTGAACAAACACTATGCATCCACCTTTCATCCTCCATCTAACTGGGTGAAACCTATGGTGCTATTTCCACTGTACCTGTGAACACACAAGAATGGAATTCAATCTCCATGGTGTAGATCAGGCCAAACTACTGGGCTCTCACAGGACTGTGTGGGCAGCTAGCTCCTCCTTGATTCTAGACTATAGCTATCCAATGACTTCCCTTTGATCTTTTTTCAGAGGCCAGTGACTAAGTGGTCAAAAAATGAAGTACAAAGTAGCCCTTACTACTTCACTAATTTCAGTATTTTACCAACAAAACACACTTGAAACTATTCATTGTGAGGGGCTGGAGTCATTTTAGACATAGCTTAGTTATGCCGTGCCTACATATCAAAGTACTATACAAAAATACTATATAGTGCCTGACATGCAAAGAGCTGAAATAATTATATAATAATAATGCAAAGCTGGGGATGAACAATCCTCAAGCTGTGGCAAAAGTTGTAACAAATTATATACCTGTGAGAATCCAAATTTACCATTACAAAAAATATTAAATTTCTCCACTGTTCATACTGTTTCCAACAAGCCTTCAAATATTGTTCTGTTTAACTTCTAATACACAGAAAAAATGAAGTTGCAGCTTAAGAGTACCTCTACCCTCTCTGATAAGGAGTGTATGTCAGATAATAAAGAGAAGTTCCACTAATTGTCAATGATTACCTTGCATTATTTCACTAGTTAACAGCTAAGAAATAGGCTACAATATTTAAGTTCACCTACCATGTTTAGATATAAATGGAAAAGCTAGGTTTTCAATTCCTGGGAAATTATACTCTCACCTATTAAGATAAAGAAGAGCTTTGATGACTTACCTGGCATACTATCTCTTGTTCAATCAGCAGGCAACTTAAAGGCCCCAAGTAAAACTTTTCAGTTGGCCAGCACTGAAGTGGGTGAGCCCTATCAGAAATTCTGGGTTATCATGTTTCCTTTCAAATTAGCATTTTTTTTCATCTTGGAAAGACCAGTTAGACTTATTTGTAAAAGCACAGTACTTAATTGTGCTAAAAAATGTGGCTGAAAAATAATTATGGAATCATCAGAGAAATTTATTCTACAGTTCTTGTTATATAATCCTTTAAATGTGTGTCTGGATGACAAATGAGATAGGATAGAAGGGTATTCAACATCATCCAACCAAAATTGTGAAATCTTAGCAGCAGAACCCAGAATTCCATTCTACCTAGTTGCCTAAATCCTTACGGGCATGGATGAACTTTTCCTTCTGAAATTATATTATTCCACCCAGGTAGATCATTCCCTTCTTAAATCAGATCAAGTGCCTCAAGTAACCTACTATGCCTTTCCCCAGTTCTTCTTTCAATCAAACTAAGTATCCCAAATTCCTTTAACTATCATTTGACAAGATTCTAGAACTTGAGAACATCATGTTTGTCTGCTGGTATAAGTGCTGTTACTTGGTACTATCTCTTTAAAATAAAAAAAATCCCAAACCAGAAGAAAATATTTTATCCATAATCTAATTAATGTGTGTTGTATTAGGATTATTCTCATCTCTTTTGATTGCAAGACAAGTCTACTTTCTTGTATGCACTTTTCTAGGTCATTTTTTTCATCAGTATCTGTGTACGGGATGCAATGCTAACCCTGCCTGTGTAGAGTTGGTGAACACATGTAACACACATTGCCTTCTTCCCTGTCCCCTTTCCCTCTCCCTCTTTTTTTTTGGGGGGGTGGGGGGGACTGGGGATTGAACTCAGGCTCTTGCGCTTGCCAGGAAAGCACTTATTCTACTAAGTTATGTCCCCAGCCCCTCTTCTTCCTCTCTTCTTCCATCTGTTGATTCCCTTCCTGGTTTTAGTGCATATTTACAGCAACTCAATTGTGTTTCATTTTATTCACATAGATCTACTGGCAGGATGCATTTAACACAGGGGATTTGTTGATGGAACTATTCTTAGAAATCTAATGCCTTTGCTCTTGTGCTGAATCCTATGTCACCATAAGAACCTTTTGAAATATTTAAATATTGAACTAAGTACACATTGCCCTGTATGAAAATATCATCTATATTTTACACATTTAGAAATACAAATAAATTAAAAAGGACGTTATTCTAGTTTATAGATCAGATACATATAGGTATAGATGCAGATGATGTGTCTTGAACATATAACCATATATAATCTCATTTCATTTGGAAGAATTTGAGTGTTTATATGACAGATTTGAATGGAAAATAAGCCTAGATTTTCAAACATTCACTGATTCAATTTGTTTAAATTCAAAATGTATATTCAAGCCAGCAAGATAGCTCAGCAGACTAAAGCGCCTGTGTAGACAGATTTAAGCAAGTACAGGGATGGTGGTTAAATCCCCAGCACCACATGTCATATCAGCCCACCCTCTGAGCCAGCCTCAGAGTCCCAGTGTGGTGGTGAAAGCCTATAATCCCAACGTTGGGGTGGCTGAAAGTGGGAGGATCACTATGAGTCCAAGCTGTGTAGCGAGACCCTATAACAACCAAATACATTTAAAGAAAAAAAAAACAGTATATCTATTTCAGAATATTTAATTCTCCCAGAATATTTTACTTACTCTGATCTTCCCACTGACACTTGATGTTTATATAAAACACATAAAATAAAAACTGAAGACCAAAGACCTTCCTATATACTAATTATTTCTTTAAGCTACATGTTAGGGGAGAAAGATTAAGAAGAGAAGTAAAAACAGGAAGACTCTAGGTTTCATTCTATGAAACAAACTCAGAAAAAAACATTATGATGGGGAACATGTGGCCTACGTAATGTTATAGTTTTTACATGGCTGCCAAATCTTGAGATGAATTTTCTGACTACTGATTTCCCATCAAAGTTATTTCAAACTGCGATACAGCTTTGCTGAGCTATAAGCATCTTTCTTTCTATTTTTTTCCCAAGTCTCTTCTTCCTTTTTAAAATCCTCACTCATCTCAACCATTTCTGGCTTTTAAGTGCACAGAATATTAGCAAGTGGCAAAGCTCAAGGGATGGATTTGGTTATTAAATTCAAAAAAAAATCTAAAGAAAACTGTAGTAATTTATAATCAATAAAATACTGTCAACTAACTAGAGTTAATCTAGGGACTGTTCTTTTAAAAAACTGCCTAAAACAAAGTTTCATGATAGAAACGGTACAATCTCCAGAGCTGTACAGATTGAATGCCATGATTATTTATTTAACATTATTCACACAAGGCAAGTAGAATGAACTAAATCACAGTGGTTAATTTGCTTGTAGGCTAAAGCTAAACTCAAAAATCTATAAAACTAAATATGTGGAAAAGACAGAAGGAAATCTCAGTAACTGGGGCAAAGGTTTGTCCTCTGATTAGCTGTACCACATCATTAAATTATATTGTACATGGAACAGGAAAAATATATAGCTGTTTTAAAACTAACACAGAAGAGAAGCATTAAGCCAGACCCTGAGCTTTGTATATTTGCTACGTAAATAATTTCATATTTAAATTTGATAATAACTTCCATTAATAAAACATTTGAAGAAACCATCAACAATAAATATGCAATAGGAAATGTACAATTAAGCAAAGCATTTGGCTTATTGAAGCAGAGAAGAATCTCACACTAAATACTGAATAGTTAAAATCCAATATTCTTTACTAAAGTCATAGCCTAACTTAAGCACATTTATAATTCTAAGATTACGATAACAATTAGAGAACTTACATGAACTGTCATCAACATTTCCTTTTGTCACATCCGTGCTTATATCTAACAGTCACATTCAATTTGACTCTTATCAAATGTCCAGACCATGAAGGAATACATGACTGATTGGACACTCAACAGATTGACAGAAAGCTATAATAGTTTGGATCCTAGATGCCTTGCAACAGTGTTAAATTTGGTCCTCAGATGATGGTGCAGGCCCAGATTAGGGAAGGAGATCACTAAGGGTATAACTGTGAAGGTTACATCTTGTCCCCAGTCCCTTCCTTTCATTCTCTCTTCTTCCCAGTCACACCTTTTCTCTACCTCACCCTTCTTCCATGAAGCTTCTCCCTGGTCACTGTCCCAGAGCAATGGGGCTAGCCAACCATGGACTAGAAACTCAACTAACCTAATCCAGAAGAAACCTTTCCCCCTTTAAGGTATTTTCCCTCATCCAACATTTTGTCACACTGACAGAAAACTGACCGATGAAAAAGAATGATTGCAAAAGTTGCATGTGTTCACTGGCTACTGACAGTAGATTATAAGAAAGACAAGTAGAAGAAAAAAATCAGTCATCAATCTATTCCACTACTCATACAGGATATGATGGTTGGGCCAGGGAGACATATTAGTAGAATAAGTGCTTGCCTGGCAAGTGCAAGACCCTGAATTCAAACCCTGGTACCACAAAAAAAAAAAAAAAAAAAAAGGTATGATGGTAACATATGTCAGGTGATAGCAATGGAGGAGCAGAGAACTGGAGGAGGGAATAAAAATATCTGATCAAGATTTAAACATAGCAGCAGGCAGGCACAGTGACTGGGGTTCGATCCCTGGCATGCTGTGCCAGCCCCACCCCCAGGGTGGGGGGTAACTGAGACTAGGCATAGAGGCACTTGGCTATAATCCCAGCGCTTGGAAGGCTGAAAACAAGAGGATCACTCTAAGTCCTATCTGTGTAACGAAACCCTGTAAGACACTATATTAAAATAAAAAATAAAAAGATTTAAGCTTAGGACACTTCATGCTAGGCAAACAAAGGATGAAGTTTCCTTTAATTGCTCTGGGATATCATGCATGTAAACAAGATTTGATGAGATGACTAAGACTTAATTTTGGACAGGTTTATTGTACAGGATGAGGAAGATGGACAGGAGAGTTTAGAGTTCAGAAAACAGATACAGTATGCGTACTTATATAGGTGGTACCACATATTCTTAAAATTGCAAAATTAAATGATTCCTTTATCCATGAAGGACTGAAAAGAGAAAAGGGGAGAGACACAGCGCTGAGCTCAGAGGCAGTCCCAAACGCATTTTATTGCCTAGTCAATTATTTCTTTGGAAAATGTTCTACCCATTTGCACTGCCTCCTAAATCAGAATGACACCACAGAACAGTGATGGCGAACCTTTTAGAGCTTACAAGGACACAAGCAGCACGCTGGCGAACGTTCACCGCTTCTGCCATCCAGCCGGGCACTGGTGCCTTCACTGACATGGGGCATTATGTTTGTCCAGTTCACATTAAAAATGGTTGATGTAAGAAAATTCTTGCTATAATAAGTAAAAACATGCATTTTTATATGTTCACTAGCGACTTATGCTTTTGTCTACTATAAATTACCTATGTCTTTGGCTCATTTTTGTCCCAGTCTTCTAATTCTTTCTGACTTATAGAATCATTTTGCATATTAATGTAATTAACGCTTCACAAGTGATATGTTGCAAATCTTTTGCCTCAGTTTTTGTTTTCATGTTTTTTTAAATGAGAGGCTTTACATGTTTAAGCCAAATCTTTCCTCCTGTTACCCTATTATGCACTATGTTATTTTAACTTGTGCAACTGAACTGAAATATTTCCCCCTATCTTAACCTCATGTCATCACTTGGCTGGTGATTCTTTGGATATTTATGTCAGTCCATGAGTCAAGACTTCCATAAATATTTTCTTAAATTATTAGTTCATTTTATATTCATTCTAATTAAGATAGGCAATTTATTCTTCAATTTATGCTATTATTTATAGTGGCATTTATTTCGCTGTCAAGTATTCGTTCTTTTTGTTTTGGTTATTAATTACTTAACATTTTATTATTATATTTTGAGGTTATTATTATATTTTGAAGCTATATGTTATATGCACTATTTATTTATAAGCTGAATTCCTAACAGCTATGTGAGTCTTTGACTTTGCTGCCACGTTCTCTGCTGAATGGTACAAGTGGATACCAGTTTTTATTTTTCCTTGTTCACCATACTACATTGTGTGGAACTTAAGCACTTTTCAATTGAGTCTATTGAGAATATAATCTTTGGAAATGCCTATAGTCCCTTTGAAGAATGTCACATCTTTTCTTTCTTCTTTTCGTTTAGAGTACTGCTACCTGATTTTTATGCATGGAAGTGGAGGTTTCCTGAGCAGTGTGAAAGAAATTAAGTCATATAATGTGTCTCATATATGCACAACAAAACTTTGATACTTAAATATAGAGTACTTTTCCCATTGCTCAAAATCTGTGTGTAGGTATCTTTATCCTTTTTCTTCTAACCAATCAGCACAGTGTTACATGTGATTGTGAGCCTGGTATAAATCACTTGCCACACTGTTCTCAAGTTTCCTCCATTTTGCTGCAGGAGACAGGATTCCACTGTGTGTGTGTGTGTGTGTGTGTGTGTGTGTGTGTGTGTGTGAGAGAGAGAGAGAGAGAGAGAGA